>BLSH010424549.1:1500670-1520117 GCA_018402905.1 Glandirana rugosa | reverse complement strand
AGTGCCCAAGGAGACCGCCTGTGGAGACTGTGAGATCACCCTGGTCATAGTAGACCGGATGTGGAAAGGAGCACAGTCCGAAGACGACACCGGAGACCTAGCCAGGACCATGCGGCTGGACCACACGGACCAACGGCTACAGGGAACAGCAAACGAAGAGCCCCTCTAGAAGACAAGGTTCTCGACTAGATGGTAAGACGAAATGACAGAGACCGAACTACCGGCCCGACGAATCTCCGTCCACGACTTCCTATCTCCCAACGGACGCAGCCACCAAGACTACGACAACTTCCAATCCTTCAGATGGAGATCCATCTACACACTCGACGACCGTAGGTGGGAACACGTAAGGGCAACCAAACCCAGAAGTGTCAATTTCTGCTCAACCCCCCATACACCCCCCCCCCCCCCCAGTGAAGGAAGGTGAAGACCCAAACCAACGGGAATGCACAAGGGTGGATGCCAGCAGCTCACACATCTACCTAGAGGTAGACTTCCTAACCTTCAACAGCATCAGAACCACCGACGCAGGCAACCCTCTATCCTTCAGCACCTGCCTCTAAGCAGCCCGGCCATCAAGCCAGAGACAGTAAAGCAGAATGGTAGATCAGCTCTTGGAACAGAAGATCTCCCCGAGAAGCAAACGACAAGGGACATCGGCAACCAGGCACACCAGGTCGGCGTACCAGGACCGATCCAGAGGCCACAGCAGAAGCCTGACACGAGGAAAGGTGTAGGCCAGATGATACTGGTCCCACTAGAGTGTCAGAGGTGTCCGCCAGAGGAACCCGTGACCTTGTCCCCAAGATCTTCACTGTCTTGTTGAGCCGGGATGCCAACAGATCCATCTTGTGAGCGCCCCATCAGAGACATATCCTATGAAAATATCCCATAGAAGGGACCACCCCGTGGTCCAACACTTGCCGACTGAGGTAATCCGCCTGCCAGTCTTCTACACTTGGACTACGTACTGCAATACGTTTAAACTCGCCAGGCCAGTCCCCGTCCAGTGGGGCTATGTCGCAGCCGACCTAGCGCATAGCTGTGGTCTGCAAGCACTCGCTGGACAGACTGGGGAGACCACTGGAAACTTAGTGACCAGCCCGTCACCCAGCCCGGCAGGTGATTGTAGATCTCACTGGAAAAAAATCCAGGAAAAAAAACAAAAAACAGCAAACAAAAAATTGCCAGGACTAGAGATCTCAGAAGGGAACTAGGTCCTTACTCCTGACTAGGCAGAAGAAAAACTGAAGACCTAAAGCGGGGTGGGGGGTTAACACCTAGGACTGCCCATAGGCATAGCAAAGTCTTTTTTTGGCCTAGTGTCCTACTCCTGTAGGGGGCGGTATAACTCTATGGTTCTGAATGGAGCGCTGTGTCTGTCAATGAATGAAAGACAAGGGGGGGATTTTTTTTTTTTCTATGACTTGTAGGTTTTTTTTTTTTTAAAGATCCAAGCTGCATTGCATTAAAATAGTTGAACAGCTCAGACATTTAGCCTACTCTCGAGCTGCTATAAAATAGCGGTCACCTGCAGTTATTAGCCACAACACACACCAGTAAAAGAATTTTAACTGTGCTACAAAAAGTAAAAAACCTTTTCCATGGAGATCACTTCACTCAGCAAATAACTGATGAGAAACCAAAAAACTTACTTTTTAAACCAGTCCCTGAATCGCTCCTCTGTGCCTGGTAGATTTGAATGAGGATTAAGGACAAAAAAGGTTTTCTTAGGATCCACGCCACGAACAAGGCTGCTCTGAGGCTGGTGCTGCAGGAAGAAAAGAGACACAGTTAAAAAGCCAAGGCTCTCCATGCCAGAAAATAGATTCTTGTACTCACCGCAAAAAGGGATTTTATTAAAACTTACCGTAAAATCCTTTTCTCTGAGTTCACCGACAGATGCAGCCCTCTTTGACATGTGGGTTATATGCACATCCTACTAGGAGTTAACTAGGCAAAAAGAAAGCAAGCTGGCCACTCCCAGGGGGCCGTCCTCTCTCTCCCATAAAACCCCCCTGCTCTGCTTAGCATATCAGTTTGTAACAAGCCGTACAAATACAACGCAGAGGGGCGGGTGCCGCGTCTGTCAGTGAACTCAGAGAAAAGGATTTTACGGTAAGTTTTAATAAAATCCCTTTTTCTCTTACGTTCACTGACAGACGCAGCCCTCTGACAAGTGGGGATGTCCCAAAGCGGTGTCAAAAAAAGAGGGGTGGGTAAACGACAACAACTGTACCCAACAGAATCCTCTCAGGAAGCGCCAGTCGCGCCTACACTGTCGCCTGTAAAACTTTACGGCCAAAAGCAGCATCCGAAGATGCCGACACATCAACTTTATTAAACTTAGTAAACGTGTGAACCGAAGCCCAAGTAGCCGCCTTGCACACCTGTGACAGCGAGGCCTGGTGTCTGAAAGCCCAGGAAGTGCTAACAGCCCTGGTGGAATGAGCCGTGACTGGGAAAGGGGGTACCTTGCCCCGAACAGAATACGCATGAGTCACGGTCTGTCTGATCCAACGGGAAACAGTAACCGAGGCCGCCAATCCTTTGCGCGGACCGTCCATCAGTACAAACAACGCGTCAGACTTCCGAAAAGAGTCTGTAGCCGCCAAATACACCCGCAAAGCCCTCACGATATCCAATGAATGTAACTCAAATTCCTTAGAATGTGAAGGATGCGGACACAAAGAAGGAAGAACAATATCTTCATTAATGTGAAAAGAAGAAACCACCTTCGGTAAAAACGAAGGAGACGGGCGCAAGACCGCCTTGTCCTTGTGAAGGACCAAGTAAGGAGACTTGCAGGACAACGCTGCCAACTCAGACACCCGCCTAGCGGATGTAATGGCCACCAAGAAAGCCACTTTCTGCGACAGCAATTGTAAGGGAATATCCCCGATCTTCTCATATGGTGGCTTCTGCAGCACAGAAAGCACCAAATAAATAATCACACGGTGCCATAGGCGACCGTACCTGAGGAGCCACATGGCGCACACCTTGTACAAATGTACGAATCAACGAATGTGACGCCAAAGGTCGCTGAAAAAGAATCGCTAGAGCAGAAATCTGACCCTTGAGAGTACTCAAAGCCAATTTTTTATCCAGGCCCTGCTGCAAAAAGGCCAGGACCCTGGACACAACGTAAGAGCGGGGGTTCCAACCTCCCGCCTCACACCAAGCAATATAGGCCTTCCAGGTGGGAAGATAAATCTTGCGCGAAGTACACTTGCGCACTTTCAGCATGGTAGGAATCACAGAGTCAGCGACACCCCTATCCCTCAGCACCTGGGACTCAATAGCCAAGCCGTCAAAGCCAGCGAGGGTAAAGCAGGGTGCCAGATAGGTCCCTGAGACAACAGATCGTCGCGCAGCGGAAGGCGCCAGGGAACGTCTGCCACCATTCGCACCACGTCGGCGTACCATGGACGCCGAGGCCAATCCGGAGCCACCAGAATCCCCTCCGCTTCCACCCTGCTAAGTAGCCGCGGTAAAAGGTTGATGGGAGGATAGGTGTACAGAAGACGATACCGACCCCAAGGTGCTACCAGCGCGTCCGAGGCGACCGGCAACAGTCTCTCGTCCTGCACACAAAAGTTTTCACTTTGTGGTTGAACCGAGACGCCATGAGGTTCACATCTGGCGTGCCCTACTTGTGGCAAATCTGGCTGAACACTTCTGGATGGAGGGACCATTCCCCCTGATCCAGCGTCTGGCGACTGAGGAAGTCCGCCTGCCAATTCTCTACGCCCGGAATGTAGATGGCGGAGATCTGCCCAGCGCAGAATGAGAGCCGCTTCTGCAGCTGCTGCCGAGCTCCTCGTTCCGCCCTGATGATTCACATATGCCACTGCTGTGGCATTGTCCGACTGAACCCAAACCAGGAGGTCGTGCAACCTTTCCGTCCAGTGGGCGAGACAGAGCCTGATCACCCTCAGCTCCAGCACATTGATCGGAAGGCGAGATTCCTGCGCCGATCAGCAGCCCTGCGCAGACAACTGCCCCAGGACCCCCCCTTAGCCCGATAGGCTGGCGTCCGTCGTGACTATCGACCAATTTAGGGGAAGAAAAGACTTCCCCAACGTTAAGGCCGGGGCCCGAAACCACCATGTCAACGACCCTCTGGTCTGAGAATCCAATCTGATTAACTGGTCTAGGGACAGTGGGGACTTGTCCCACCGAGACAGAATCGCTCGCTGAAGGAGCCGAGTGTGACTCTGGGTGTAGGGCACCGCCTCGAAAGCTGAAACCATGAGCCCCAACACCCGCATACAAAACCGTAAGGAAGACCACCGGTGTGACAGCAGGGTTTGCACCGCTGCTTGTAGTGTCAGTAACTTGGCCGGAGGTAGGAACACCTTCGCCTGCTCCGTGTCCAGAATCAGACCCAGATATTCCAGGCGACAGGACGGCTACACCGTCGACTTCTGCATATTGATTAGCCAGCCGAAGTCCTTGAACTAGGTCATGGTGATAGCCACATTCTCCTCCAGAGCCGAAGCAGACTCCGCTCTCAGGAGCAGGTCGTTGAGGTATGCTACCACCGCAATGCCCCTCTGCCTCTGTAGCGCCAGCACCGGGGCCACCAGCTTGATGAACACCCGAGGACCCGAGGCCAGACCGAAAGGAAGTGCCACGAATTGGTAGTGAAGATTTCCCACTGCAAAGCGCAGGAAGCGCTGTTGCCGGAGACAAATGGGGACGTGGAGATACACGTCCCTGATATCCAGGGACGCCATGAAGTCCCCTTGGTGCAGGGCGGCCACGACCGAACAGACGGATTCCAGCCGAAATTTTAGCGCTCTCACAAAGTGGTTTAGCGCCTTTAGGTCCAGAACTGGCCTGACCCCCCCATTTTTGGGGACCACGAATAGGTTCGAGTAGAAACCGTGAAACCTCTCCAACTGAGGTACTGACACGATCACCCCCTGGTCAGAGAGCGCCTGAACAGCCCCTAAGAGAGCCTCGACGCCCCTGAGGGAGTCTCAAGTTCGATGGGAAGAACCTGTCTGGGGGTAGAGTGTTGAACTCTATCCTGTACCTGGAGGACACCACTTCCTGCACCCAATGGTCGGAAATGCGGGCAGTCCACCTGTCTGCGAACCCCAGAAGACGTCCCCCCACCCGAAGGTCGGGTGGGGGCAACCCATCATGCAGAGGAGGGCTTGTTCTCTGTCTTTTTGTTCTTGCGCTGCCAGGGACGCTTCCTGGCCCCTGTGGCAGGCTTGCCGGGCCTTGACCCCTTGCCAGCTGAGCCAGGGACACGAAAAAACCTCTTCTGACCCGAAGAAACCGGTCCCTGCTTACGGCGGAACTCCCACCGCCTGGGCTCCGGAAGGAAAGTACTCTTACCCCCAGTGAAATCCTTCATGATTTCATCCAACTGAGGCCCAAAGAGACGGCCACCCTGAAAGGGGAGATCCACAAGAACTTTTTTAGAAGCGTGGTCACCCGACCATGAACGTAACCAGAGAACTCGTCTGATAATGACTGCAAAAACAGACATCTTTGACAACATGGGAAGCAGGTCCAGAGCTGCATCACACAGGTCCCGAATACCCTGAAACAAATGGTCTGCCTTCTGCGACGCTTCCAGCATCCTGCCGCAGTCCAAATCCGTAGCTCTGTCATACATTCAGACAGATATTGTGCGGACATGGCAGACGCCAGGGCCGGCCGCATGGCTGATCCTGCCAACAGGAAAAGTGCCTTGGACACTGCCTCCGTCCGCCTATTGGCTGGGTCCTTAAACGAGGGGGACCCTTCCAACGGAATGGTCGTTGCCTTGTTCAGGCGAGCCACCGGAGGGTCCACTGTGGGGGACGCCCACTTCTTCATGAAACTATCCTCAAAGGGATAGCGTATAGCGAAGCATTTAGGTAGGGCGAAGAAATTCTGCGGACGCTGCCATTCCCGATAGACCAGGTGGTCAAAAAATGTATCATAAGTATAAGCCTTAGGCGACCTAGTAGACCCGCAAACATATGCGGACGCTTGCGACTCCCCTGCCTGGTCCAGTCGCAAGGACGCACGGATATTATAAATCAGTGCGGTCACCAGCGCTTTTTCGCGCGCAACTGAAGCCCCCTGGTCCTCTTTGTTGTCCGAGGGTACCAGCTCACCCTCAGAGTTCCACGGGGGTCCCTGTGACCCTCGAAGCCATTGCCGGTTCGGATTCGTCCCGAGGAACAAGGGGGAGGCGGGCGGTTTTTAGGGGCCCCCAGAGCGTTGCTCGGCCCCACCCGGGGAAGAAATTCCCCAAACACTGCCCTCAGCTGTTCCAGGGACACCAGGGTCCCCAGCGCAGGCTGCACTGCCGCTGACTCCTCCTCAGAAGGGCCTGCAGGATCATCTGCCATCGCACCACCGAAACTGAAAGTCAAATTTAGAAAAAAATTAACTGATACCCCCACAAGGCAGCACCACAGAACGCCAGGGAGACCCCAGGAGGACTGCACCCACCGCTACCACACCCCAGGGAGAGCCCAGCTATACTTGCTGTTTGTGCCCAGTGCTGTTCCCAGCAGGAGTGCATAAAGGACCGCCAGAAAGAAGCGCAGTCTGTAGTCAGCCACGCAGTCCCAAGTGAAAAGGAAAGTAAAACGGCAACAGCACGTTTTACACTGCTCCAGGGACATCCAATATGGCCGCCGAGACCATCCACAAGAGGCCTGTGTGCAGGCCAAGACTACAGCAAAATAGCCGCCGCTGGCATTAGAGGGACACCCTCAGTAAAACTGTTGCAGTTACGCAAAAATGGCGGCGGATCGCGGTATAAAAAACACACAGATGCGGTTTTAAACGGGGTGCGGGACGAGGACACCCAACCCAGGAGGACACTAGCCCAGCGACCACCCTCCACCGGCCGGCCAGAAAAATCGCTGAAGTACGCCCAGCACCCCCCTCCGCACCCCTAGGGCGTAGCGGGTAGCCACCCGATCGCAGACCTTCCTCCCCATCCGGAAAGGGATGCTGCAGGCCAAAGCCCCTGGACAGGCACCGAGTCCGGTCACCGGGCGTAAGTGGGGGTCACCCACTGGCCGCCCGCACGGAACTGGCACGAGGCGGCGGGTCCCGCCACAGCATAGGACTAGCTCGCATTGGTTGGCCGTGCTGGGGAAAGTGCAGGATTCTAGTTATCCTCCATGCCCCAGCTGGCTTCTTGATAGCAGTCTTCATCAGATAGCTTGAAAAAAATAAAAAAGCGGTAGCAAAAATTATAAACCGCAGGTCCCATAATGGAGCCAGGTCAACTCCTTGCACTAGGCATATTAAAACGGATATGCTAAGCAGAGCAGGGGGGTTATATGGGAGAGAGAGGACGGCCCCCTGGGAGGGGCCAGCTTGCTTTCTTTCTTTTTGCCTAGTTAACTCCTAGTAGGATGTGCATATAACCCACATGTCAAAGAGGGCTGCGTCTGTCAGTGAACATAAGAAAAACATCCTTTCTTTGAGTTGGACACAAGAAGTCATTGCTGTCATGTTTTACTAATGCCTACAGGAAGATCTGGATCTTGGCAAATTAACATCTACAGGCCAGTTCAGATAACCCCTCTTCTTCCCAGAATGCCTCATGCTGTAGTAACAGTACCAGGAGAAAAAGAGGGGAGAAACAAGGAAATGGGGGAGAGAACAAAAGGCACCTGGCCTAGTACATTATCCATGGTAAACTTACTTTATTAGGTACAGAAGTGTGAGTTATACTCACATTTGATGAATAAAATAAAATCACATCAAGTCATAAAAGTCCCTTGTAGTAGTCCTTAAAAAGTTGCCCGCATCCCCTGGGAACTGATGGGTGAGGTGGCAGGTGGTGGCGGCAGACTAACGCGTTTTGAGGGTTTGCCTGGGATGTGCCGAGATGACGGTGAGATCATGAAAAAATAGGATTTTTTGACTTACCGTAAAGTCCTTTTCTCTGCGTTCATTGACAGACGCAGCCTCTATTCTTGACATGTGGGGTTTATGCAGCTTTCACTAGGAGTGGACTAGGCAGAACAAAGTTCAGCTCAAAGCAGACACAGACCCTCCCAAGGGGCAGTCCTCACTTAGCATAACCCCTCCAGCCCTGCTCAGCAACTTAGTTTGTAGCAAGCAGTACAAACTCAAACAGAAGAGGGGTGGGTGCTGCGTCTGTCAATGAACTCAAGAGAAAAGGATTTTACGGCAAGTCAAAAAATCCTATTTTCTCAATCGCTCATTGACGGACGCAGCCTCTATTCTTGACATGTGGGGATGTCCCAAAGCAGTGTCACAAGGGGTGGGCAACAAGAAAAACAGTACCCAACAAAAGACTTCTCCGGGAGGTGCCAGACGCACCTCACACCACAGCCTGCAAAACCTTGTGGCCAAAAGCAGCATCAGATGAAGCTGCAACATCTGTAAAACTTGTAAAAAGTGTGCACAGAGGTCCAAGTGGTCGCCTTCCACACCTGAGAAACCGACACCTGGTGTCGGAAAGCCCAGGAAGTATTAATCGCCCTGGTAGAGTGAGCCGTGACCGGAAAGGGGGGCTCCTGGCCCCAAACAGCATACGCACGGGTCACCGTCTGACGTATCCAATGGGAAATGGTGGCCGACGAGGCCGCCATCCCCTTGCGCGGGTCATCCACCGCGACAAAAAAAGCGCATCGGACCTCTGAAACGAGGCCGTAGCTACCAGATACACCTGAAAAGCCCTAACCACATCCAGGGAGTGCAAGGCAACCTCCTTAGGATGAGACGGGCGCGGACACAGCTAAGGGAGGACAATGTCCACATTGATGTGAAACGAAGAGACCACCTTCGGTAAGAATGAGGGAGAGGGGCGCAAAACCACCTTGTCCCTGTGCATGACCAAGTACGGGGACCTACAGGACAGAGCCGCCAGCTCAGACACCCGCCTAGCAGATGTGATAGTCACCAGAGAGGCCACTTTCTGCGAGAGCAGTTGCAGGGAAATTTCCCTGAAATTTTCAAAAGGCGGCTTCTGGAGCACAGAAAGGACCAGATTAAGGTCCCAAGGTGCCAAAGGCGACTGTACCTGGGGAGAGACATGACGAATCCTCTGGACAAAGGTACGAATCAGGGAATGCGTCGCCAAGGGACGCTGAAAAAGAATCGCCAGGGCAGAAATCTGCCCCTTAAGCGTGCTCAATGCCAACTTGTGATCTAGGCCTTGCTGAAGGAAGGCCAGCACCCGAGCCACTGAGAAAGAACGGGGGTTCCAACCCCCCCCCCCCGCACCAAGCAATGTAAGCCTTCCATGTGCGGTGATAGATCTTCTGCGAAGTGGCCTTACGTGCCTTGAGCATAGTGGGAATGACAGACTCAGAGTCCCCCATCTTTTAACAGCAGGGACTCAATAGCCAGGCAGTTAAAGCCAGCAAGGGTAAAGCAGGGTGAAGCGGGAACCGCCAGGGAACATCGACCACAATCCGCACCACGTCAGCATACCAAGGATGCCGAGGCCAATCTGGCACTACCAGAATGGTTGGGATCCCTTCTGCCGCTATCCTGCGCAGCAGGCGCAGGAGTAACGGAAGTGGGGGGGGGAAAGGCATAGAGCAGCCAGTACCGAGACCACAGAGTCACGAGGGCATCTGCCGCGTCTGCCAGCGGAACATTGTTCTGCTCACGAAGGCCTGCACCTTCTGGTTGAGCCGGGACGTGCACTGGCGAGATGTTCAACCCGCCGGCCGCCTCGCACGGAACGAGGCCTGACGCGGCCAACCCCGCGTACAGCTAAGGGTTGGCTCGCATCCGTCGGCCTTGCTGAGGAGACTGCCTGGATCTAGGATATCCAGTCTGTCACCCAGCCGGCTGCTTGATTGTATTCTTCATCAGAATTCTTAAAAAAAAAAAAAAAATTAGAAAAATAATGGGGAACCCCAGATCCCAGCAGGGAGCCAGGTCCTACTCCTTGCACTAGGCATAAAAAACTGAGTTGCTGAGCAGGGCTTGAGGGATTATGCTAAGTGAGGACTGCCCCCTGGGAGGGGCTGTGTCTTCTTTGAGCTGAACTTCATTCTGCCTAGTCCACTAGTGAAAACCTAGTGAAAGCTGCATAAACCCCACATGTCAAGAATAGAGGCTGCGTCCGTCAATGAACGATTGAGAAAATGTCCTCCCTCACTGGTTGGTTATGTCCATGTATTATCTGAGCGTACCCATAACCATGTTGCAGGGAAGCGATTCCTGTGGTCCTGGATGGATGGGCGACGGGTCACACTGCAGGAAGATCTGGGGGCGGGAGCCTGGTGCCCGAGACTCAGACGTATGGACTTGGGGAAGCCTGCTGTGCCGTAGTGCAATGGCGCCGTGTGTATGAGTCCTCTCCCCGCCATACACACAGCGCCATTGTGCTACGGCACAGCAGGCTTCCCCAAGTCCATATGGCTGAGTGTCGGGCACCAGGCTGCTGGGCACCAGGCTCCCGCACAATCCTACCCAGGTCCACCACTTCAAAGAGGGGAGAAACCCCTGTTCTCAATGGCCACCAAGGTATTTTACGGTGAATACAAAAATCCTATTTTCTCTCTCGTCCATTGAGGGTCACAGGACATTTTTACTGTTGGGACATTCAAAAGCCATCCAACTGAGGGGTGAGCAAACAGCAGCACGGCAAACAAGTCAAATATAAAAACTGAAGGATCCAGGAGTGCGCATGCGCGAAGCTTGGTGATGGACGCCTAACACCGGAGCTCCGCGCCTTTCCAACACATAGCGTCCCCAGCAGCGCTCCGACCAGAGCCAGCTTACCACCAGCTCCTCGGAAGCACCCATCAGCTCCCAGAGATCATACCCGGATGGATCAGGAACTTCATACAAGGGCGCCCGCCGTCTGAGTCCGTGGCTCCTAAGATGGCCGCGGTAAGGCAATAACACCTCACACAGCGCACCCGAGCCTGCGGCCTCCCAGACAGCCCTTCAGAGCATACCCTTCCTAAGAATCTGCCTCTTTAGGGCACTCTGAATCCCACAGCCCACCATAACAGGGGACACCTTGGAGGGGGACCCCCTCAGGCCTAGCTACATCTGCAACCGCCATACCACAGGGACAGGCACACGGTGTCACTAACACCATCCCTTGAACGCTCCCCTGGCTGTGGATGCCTGACGGAAGGGCCTCTGGAGCTTCAACAGTCTGACTGGACTACAATTAAAGCGGATACCATACATAGGAGACCTAGACCCGGGCTGCTGGTAACAGGGGGAATTTTTTTTTTCTTTTCTTTCTCCCTTCTCATTTGTGTTTTTTACATTTCGTTTTTTTTGCTGACTTCGGCCAATACCGATTATCAGGGCTCACATAAAGCCTATCTCAGCCACTGGGAAGTAAGTCTGATTCACAGTGCCGCGGGGCCCCTACAATCTCATCTTGATACTGACTATACCTGTTGCATGTGGGCCAAAACTGTCAAACGCAATCTGCAATCTCAGTATGGCCAGCCCACTAACGGCACCTCTGCCAGCAACATGCCTTCGGATCACCAATCCTTGGAAGGGACACCCCCAGAGTTCCCTGGCTCCCCAGACTGGAATGACACCTCTCACCATTACCCAAAAGGGGGAGAACGTGGACTCCCTGACCTCTCTGACCCTCTTTCACCGGCTTCCACAGTATCTTTACTCAATCATACCATTGAGGAGATTCTGCAGTCCCCTGGCACAGAGCAGGCCACTCGCTCTCATATTCTTCTGGGCAAAGAGCTTCATCCATCCCAGGCTCAAGACATGTCTCTTATGTTCCAGAAGTTTGCTGAACTGCTAGACAAAGGCCTGGCCCAAACTGCGACAAGGATAACGTCAGAGATCAAATCTGATCTCCACATGCTAGGGGCACGCATTGAGGAAGTGGAAACTAAAGTGGACACCACCATCGCCCGTGTTAACCAGAACTCCAACATTATTTAGGAACTACATACCCGCCTGGAGGGGGCGCTAGCAAAAATTGATGACTTGGAGAACAGGTCGAGGAGACTCAACTTTAGAATCCGGGGGCTCCCTGAGGAAGTCAAAAACATCCCTGAAGCGGTACACACCCTAATAAAATCTCTCATTCCGGATATTCGCCCGCACAAGATGGAGCTAAACCGGCCCCACAGGGCTTTGGGCCCTCCCCGCACAGATGGTCTCCCGAGAGACATAGTGGTAAAGCCTCACTACTACAGCACCAAAGAGGAGGTCATGGCAAAAGCCCGTTCTATACCCCAGCTCAAACTACTGGGTCACTCTGTGCAAATCTTTGCTGACCTCTCTCCCTTCACTATCCAGAAACTGAGGTCCCTAAAACCACTTCTCACCCTGTTATCCCAGAAAGAAATTAAATATGGATGGCAATTTCCTTTCGGACTGAAGTTTGACTTTCAAAACAAAATCACACAGATTCTCCTCTTTCCAGGAGGGAGAGAGGCTCCTGCAGCAACTGGGGATTCTCTCCAAAGATCCTCCCTCTCCAATGCAAACCTCCGCTACGTGCCTAGCCAAATGCCCCCCTCCTTCAAGTCCTCTTACTACCCTCTGGCAAAAGCCCAAACGCAAAAAAGCCAAGGAAGGAATACCACCTTGAAGAGGTCGATTGGTCTCCACTTTCGGATATCTCCTATGGACACCTCTCTCTAACCATCTCCTTGCCCTGAGATGACTTTGAATGCTCTGCAACACTGACATTGTTCTTTGGTCGGGGGTGTTTTTTTGGTTTTTCTTTTTCCCCTCGCCCCTAAATTTAGTGACTGGTTCTCTGTTGGACTTTAAAGAATTTTTTCCTTAATTGGTGGGTCTGCTCCACATGTGACTCCCGGCAGCAGCTCTGTCCAAACACTCTTGGCCCTCCATTTTGGCCACGGGGGATCACCCCCCCTTTTTTTTTCCCTCCCTGCTTGGGATGATAGGGTGAGACATCACCTTAACTCGGGTTATACATCTTCATAGCCCCATAACTATACATAAGGCGGCTCTGCCGCGGGTCACATGTTTCTGGTCGGAACTTATTTTCATTTGAGGTTCCCTATGTTTTGTTTGCTTTTCAAGTTAGCTGTGTTTAACCACTTAACCGCCCTATAGACAAATGACGTCCACAGAGCGGTTGCTTAATTCTGGGAGGACGTCTATTGACGTCCTCCCAGAATCGCGCTTCCCGCGCGCCCCTGGGGCGCGCACACGGGAAAATCCGTGACCGTCGGGTCCGGGGGACCCGACTGATCACGGATCGTGGTGAATGGCCGCTGTGAGCGGCCTTTTACCACGTGATCGCGCCGTCAAATGACGGCGCGATCACATGGAAACAAGCCGGCGGAAGCGCCGGCTTTTCTCTCCTCTCCGCACCGATCGGTGCAGTGTGAGAGGTGAGAGGGGGGAGAGAGGAGGTGCTGCAGCGCTGTGGGCAATGTGTAATGCCCACAGCGCTGCAAGTGACAGTTGGCAACCCCCACCATCCATCCAGTGATCACCACCCACCCAGCGATCATCACCCAGCCACCCACCCAGCCATCCACCACCCACCCAGCGATCACCACCCAGCCATCCACCACCCACCCAGCGATCATCACCCAGCCATCCACCCCCCCACCCATCCTCACCCAATCCATCCTCACCAACCCCACCCATCCATCCATCCATGCTCACCCATCCAGCCATGCATGCTCATCCACCCATGCTCACCTACCCAGCCGTGCTCAACCATCCATCCGTGCTCCCCCATCCATGCTCAGCCAGCCATCCATCCATGCTCACCCAGCCATCCATCCATGCTCACCCACCCAGCCGTGTTCACCCATCCATCCATGCTCACCCACCCAGCCGTGCGCACTCACCCATCCATCCATCCATGCTCACCCAGCCATCCATCCATTGCTCACCCATCCATCCATCCTCACCCACCCAGCCGTGCTCACCCAGCCATCCATCCATGCTCACCCAGCCGTGCTCACCCATCCATCCATCCGTGCTCACCCACCCATCCGTGGCTCATCCATCCCCATCCATGGCTCATTTGTGCCTCATTCATGCTCATCCATACCACATCAGTTCTCATCCATGACACATCCATGCCACTACAGTGCCCATCCGTGCCACTACAGTGCCCATCCATGCCACTACAGTGCCCACCCATGCCACTACAGTGCCCATCTGTGCCACTATATATGCCACCACAGTGCCTCACAATAGTGTAATAGGTAGTCAAATTAGATTCTAAATGTATGCCGCTAGAATACCTGACGGTGCTCCCTGCATGTTGGGCCTCTGTATGTGGCCACGCAGTGTAAAAGTGTCACACATGTGGTATCGCCATACTCGGGAGGAGTAGCAGAATATATTTTAGGGTGTCATTTTTGCTAGGTACATGCTGTGTGTTAGAAATATTGTATAAATGGACAACTTTGTGTAAAAAAAAAAATGCATTTTCATTTTCTTTCCACATTTTCCAGACTTGTGGAAAAAATTACATGTTCAAAAGACTCACTATGTCTCCTAGAATATACGTTGGGGTGTTAGCTTTCCAAAATGGGGTCATTTTTTGGGCGTTTCCATTGGCCTGGTGCTCCAGGACCTTCAAAAGTGCAAGAGGTAGTCAAGAAATGAGATGTGTAATTTATGCTCCTAGAACGCCTGACGTTGCTCCCTGCATGTTGGGTCTCTGTATGTGGCCAGGCTGTGTAAAAGTGTCACACATGTGGTATCGCCATACTCGGGAGGAGTAGTAGAATGTATTTTGGGGTGCAATTTGTGGTATGCATATGCTAGGTGTGAGAAATAACCTGTTAACTTACGACAATTTTGGGGGAAAAAAAAAATTCATTTTGCAAAGAATTGTGGGAAAAAATTACAACTTCAAAAAAATTCACCATGCCTCTTACTAAATACCTTGGAATGTCTACTTTCCAAGAAGGGGTCATTTGGGGGGTATTTGTACTTTCCTGGTTTGTTAGGGTCTCAAGAAATGAGATAGGCTGTCAGTAAATCAAGTGTGATCAATATTCAGTGATTGGCACCATAGCTTGTAGACTCTATAACTTTCACAAAGACCAAATAATATCCACTAATTTGTTTTTTTTTTTTACCAAAGATAGGTAGCAGTATAAATTTTGGCCAAAATTTATGAAGAAAAATTACTAATTTGCAAAATTTTATAACAGAAACGAAGAAAAATTCATTTTTTTTACAAAATTTTCGGTCTTTTTTTAATTATAGCGCAAAAAATAAAAAACCCAGCGATGATTGAATACCACCATATTATGCTGCACAGAAGATTGATGTGGTCATGCTGCAGGAAACTCATTTTCCTTCCTGATACTCTCCATCTTTTGTGCACCGTACATATACCTCCTGGTTGTTAGCAAGCGCGCCGAATAAGACCAAAGGGGTAGGCATTTTCTTCATTCACAACATCCATTTCTCATGCTCAAAGGTACTAAAAGATCCAGAGGGCCGTTATCTGTTAGTCAAGGGCCTCATTGATAACCAACTCTATACATTTATCTCATATTATGCCCCGAACAAGGGACAAGCAAGCTTCTTCGACTCCCTCTTCCAGGCCACCAATCCCTTTGCAGCTGGAACTATTATCTATGGGGGGGACTCAAACACGGCCTTTGACAGGAGTCTTGACAAATCGCGCCCTCTTGGCAGCGATCAGATTAGTCCCTCAAGGCAGAGCCTGAAAGTAGCCAAAACATTTTTAAACAGGGCCTGGTAGACATCTGGGAGGGAAATGAACCCCTCCGTTCGGGACTACACACATTTCTCTCACCTTCACAACACATTAGCCAGAATAGATCACCTATTCATGCATAGCACTCACATCCCTAGGGTCTTCAAAGCCCTAATTAAAGACTCTGTACTTTCTGACCACTCTTGCCTCCACAGAATGGACGTTATTCAGAGACCATTTACTTGGAGACTGAATGCCTCAATCCTCAGTAACCCAGTTCATGCCTCTGAGATAAACACTGCTATCCAGGATTATTTCCACACGAATGACATTAAGGATGTTTCTCCGCTGACTCTATGGGCAGCCCATAAATCTACTATTCGTGGGAAACTAATCCAATTATCTTCAAGACTGCGAAAAGCCAGACACATTGAGATAGAACGGTTGGAGAAAGACTTCCTCCAAGCTAGCAAACAATGCACGGGCTCACCCTCCTATACCTCACAAAGTAAGCTACAGGCGGCCCGTACGGCCCTGAATCTCGCCCCTTACGGCGAGGGCAGAGAAACACCTTAGGTGGGAAGGAGGGAGATTCTACCTCCACAGAGACAAAATTGGGTCAATGTTGGCCCGTAGATTGACCACCAAAATGAAATTACACTCAATCCCCAAAATTAGAGTTCAGGGTGGCTCTCTCTCCCAAAATCCCCAGAAAATCTTGGAAGCTTTCCAGGATTTCTATAGGAATCTTTAAAAGGGGGAGCGACACCCTACTCATGAGGACAAGGTTCCTAAATTCTTAAATTCCATACCTATCCCCTCCCTCAAAGGCCAACACAGGGACGAACTAGAGGCTCCTATCTCGGCGGAGGAGATCATTCAAGTCATCAAGTCCTTAAAACCCAGTTCAGCCCCAGGACCAGACGGATTCGTTGTCCCCTATTACAAACACTTTGCAGACACACTCGCTCTCTTCATGGCACGCTTTTTCAACCATCTACGGGCGAGTCACCCCCTTAACCCTGACCTCAACTCCGCATTTATCTCTGTCCTCCCGAAGCCCAATAAGGACCCCAGTATGGTCAAGAACTACCGCCCTATATCCCTGATCAATAATGATCTTAACGAAAATTATAGCTAACCGCCTCTCCAATTTTATAGGGCAGTACGTCCACAGGGATCAAGTTGGTTTCATACCGGGAAGACAGGGCCCGAACCAGATCAGAAGGGCAATCTACATTATATCCCTCCTGCAATCCGGCTGGGATGGAGGCCCCCCATCAGGAGGGTCTCCTCCTATCCCTTGACATGTCAAAGGCCTTTGATTCGGTCTCCTGGCCTTATCGGTTTCAGGTCCTACAGCGGTGGGGCTTCAGGAAATCCTTTATGAACATAATTAGCGCCCTTTACTCCTCCCCCGAAGCTAAAATTAAACTGCAGGGCTTTCACTCCTCTTCTTTTCCTATTAGATCAGGCACACGGCAAGGATGCCCACTCTCCCCCCTTTTATTTGCCCTAGTCATCGAGGTCCTAGCCATCTCCCTCAGGGACAACCCAGACTTTCATGGGGTCACTTGTGGCGACCAGGTTCATAAATGTGCCTTGTACGCGGATGTTTTGCTTTTCGTCACGGATCCACATGTCTCTTTACAGGTGATATGCAGGATGCTGGATGAATTTGGTATTGCCTCGGGTTTGCTTGTGAACTACTCCAAATCGGTGGCCCTTAACATTAACCTACCAGACCACTTAGTTAATCCTATTAAAAGCAATTTCCGCTTTCGCTGGGACACTACATCACTCCCATATCTAGGGGTGCATCTAACGCCCTCCATAGCTAATCTATACACAGCAAATTTCCCCCCCATGTTCAGCAAATTATCACTGGAATTAAAGGAATGGGAGAAGCTGAGGATCTCATGGCTAGGGAGAGTTAATTCTGTTAAGATGAATCTTCTCCCCAGACTGTTGTACCTCTTTAGGTCCCTGCCCATTCCGATTCCCAGGGCTCCCCTGAAAAAGTTCCAATCCAAGGTCATTTGATTCATCTGGGGTAACAAGAGACATGGGCCTGAACAGTGTTTCTTTGTTTAGTCTAAGGAACAGGGAGGACTTAATCTACCCAACCTCACCTGGTACTATCAAGCGGCGCAATTAGCCCAACTTTCGTCTGTCTACTTTAAGAATTCCCTCCCCGACTGGGTCCGGATGGAGAGGCTTGCCATCCCCAATCACTTTTTACTATGGCGCCCCACCAAGGCAAGACCCCCGATATTAGCTCCTACCCTGTCACACTCCTCTCTCTGGGACAGCATTAAATCTTCCCCCTCTCTAGTGTCCTCTTGGCAACCGCTTTCTCACCTATTCCACAACCCGTTTTTTGCCCCTGGGATGGATATTCTGGCTTTTCGCTGGTAGCTGGACAAAGGCCTATACAGAATTGGCCACTTTGTAAACCCCAAGGGATTTAGGCTCCTACAAATCACTCACTTTATCAGGTCCCTGTGCAGGAAGGACAACTCCCCTCCAACGCTATCAGCTTATGAACAATGGTGTGGCCAGCCTGTGGAGCAGAGGGGGGCATATTGGTTATCTATCGCTCCTTGGCCTCCTCTTCTGGCAAAACTAGATATATGAGGGATTGGGAGGAGGAGCTTGGCTTGGATCTGAAGCAGGAGGCTTGGTATAGAGCCTTCATGGCCTCATCGAAGGGCTTTTGTAATACCGCCATTGTTGAGGCAAATTTAAAGGTTCTAAAAAGATGGTACCTAGTGCCCCTTAGGCTTGCCAGGATTTTCCCCAATTCTTCTCCCCTATGCTTCCGTCACTGTGGTTCGATTGGGTCCATGATCCACATCTGGAGGGAATGCCCCAGGATTAGGGGTTTATGGAACAAAAATTTTTCACCTAATCAGGAAAGTTACGGGTCTCTCAATCCCAAACTCCCCCCAGACGGCTCTTCTAAATATGATAGGCCCGGACATACTGAAATTACCCAAACGTCTCATATCTTTTATCCTGTCGGGCACCAAGTTATCTATCGCTAGAGCCTGGAAACGACCTTCCGTCTCCTTTCTCCAGACAAAGAAAAAAATTTAATGGATCATGACACAGGAGAAGATAGCTAGCATCCTTCTAGACACAGAGGAGAAACATGATGCGACCTGGGAACCTTGGCTTGCCTACACAATCCGGGTATAATTTGGTCTGTAGTGGGCGGGGATCCTTACTCTGACATTGGGCCCTACCCTCCTCTGACACCACCACTTCCCTCTGTCTTTTCTCCCTTTGCTTTCTTTCCCCTACTCTCTCCTTCTGCCTGATTATTCCTCTTCCTCCTCCTCTTCTCATTCTCTCTGTTTCTCAGGTGTGCCTATTAACCACTTCAGCCCCGGAAGGATTTCCAGCTTTAGGACCGGAGCCCTTTTTGCGATTCGGCGCTGCGTCGCTTTAACTGACAATTGCGCGGTCGTGCGACGTTGTACCCAAACGAAATTTGCGTCCTTTTTTTCCCACAGAGCTTTCTTTTGGTGGTATTTGATCACCGCTGCGTCATTTCTGATCGCCGCTATAAACAAAAGAAGAGCGACAATTTTGCAAAAAAAAAAACCAAATTTCTTACTTTTTCCTAAAATACAAATCCAAAAAAAAATATAAAAAAACATTTTTTTTCACCGTTTTTGGCCGATTTATATTCTTCCTCATATTTGTGATAAAAAAAATAGCAATTGGCGTTTATTGATTGGTTTGCGCAAAAGTGGTCGCGTTTACGGATGATGAGAATTCATTTTTGGGGTTTTTAATATTTTTTTATTT
>BLSH010424549.1:1462674-1480530 GCA_018402905.1 Glandirana rugosa | reverse complement strand
GTTAAAATACTATTTTTACATCCGTGTGGCTGGTAGGTGGTTCTCGTGGCAGTGGTTCCAGTGGGTTATAAGTTCGGGGAATGGCCTTGAGTGGCTGGGGGATAATGCCTCCCAGTCACGAGCGAAAGTTGTTACCGGGACGACAAATAAGTGACCTCCTAGAGCGGTATGTCGAAGAGTGTTGTTGACGACTATGTGATAAGCCGAGGTGAGTTCCATCGCTACTGAAAGGGGTTTTTGTCGACTGTGAGTAACGTTGGTACTTTCTTGTTTTTCCCTAGGTTATCACGTCTGTTAGGTGACGCTTGCCGTTTGTGACCAGGAAGCCGCGGCCGCCATTTCTTTGGTTGGAAACTTTCTAATGCGCTGTTTTATCTGATGTCATGTGAGTGCAATATTTTTTACTCCTTTTATTAAAAATTTGCCGGATTGTCTGCACTATTGGATCCCTTTTTGTTCTTTCATGGTTGCAATGAGTGTCAGCTGTTTTTGGGGAAAGTCATCGCTACCTTGAGTGGAGCCGAATAGTGTATCAGCAGTTGTTGTGAGAAGCTGTATGGCGAGATCCTCCAGTGAATAAACAGCAGGGCCATTGTTGAAAGCGAGCACTGACCCTCCGTAATAGGGGGTCGGTGAGTTCCGGTAAGGGGCTTGAATATTGGGTGACCTTGGTGACGGTGCTCTTGGTGGATGGTCGGTGTGCCTACATTTTTATCATAAAATTGTCTCACCAAAACATCTAAGGACACTTTTGCTATCTGTATGGACTGTATGCGCTGCAGTATTATATACATTTGAACTGTTGGTCGAGCCTGGACCATTCTGTTGGCTGCATGAATCTGAACTTATGTTAATTATTTGATACTAGAGACCAATAGGGTTTTTTTCACCACTACTTCAAGCGCAGGATTGTTTTGATAATTATTTGAGCTATTGGTGGGTCCACCACCGGAGATTCTCATTTTTTTCAAAAAGCTTTCCTCAAAAGGGATAGCGAGCAACGAACCGTTTTGACAGCGAAAAAGAATGCTGCGGACGCTGCCATTCACGATAAATAAAATGATCGAAAAATTGATCGTAGGGGTAAGCCTTGGGGGCCCTAGAGGACCCACACACATATGCAGAAGTCTGCGATTCGCCATCCTGGCTCAATCGCAGCGTAGTGCAGATGCCAGCAATAATGGCGGAAACCAGCGCTTTTTCACGCGCAGCCGCCGCCCCCGATCCTCTTCACCGTCCGATGGGCTCAGTTCCCCATCAGATAGGTCCAGTGGGGTCCCAGTGACCGCGGAGGCCACTTCCGGATCAGAATCCTCCGCTGAAGAACAAGGAGGAGGGGGGGCGCTTCTTGGGGGCCTGGTGGGCGACATCCGCCCGGGGGAGAAATTCACTAAAGACCGCCCGCAGCTGGTCTAAAAAAGCCCCTTGCGCAGATTGCGCCACCGCTGATTCCTCCTCAGCAGGTTCAGCAATGTAATCTGCCATCGTTCTCCCCTCAAAACAGTCTAAGTGACACACAGGTGAATACTGAAAAGTTGACACCCCCACACAGCCGCACAACACCACTGCCCCACAGCGTACCAGGGAACCCAGGAGGACTGCACTGGCCGCCACCAGCACCCACAGGGGAGCCCAGCTATACTTGCTGTTTGCTGCCTGTCACCCTGGAGGATCGTCAGAAGAGCCGCGCCGTCAGTAGCACACACCATTCCAAAAAGAGAAAGGAAAATGTTCCACACACGTTTTTGCAGCAGCATGAGGCACCAAGATGGCCGCCGTTGAACACTAGAGGCCGAAAACCATCTACAGGAACGTGCAGTACCGCAAACGGACGCTCTGAGCACTAGAGGGAAAGCCCCATAGGCCCAGCATGTCCGCGGCTACGGCAAAAAATGAATGGCATGGCGGCGAAAAATGAAACGAACGGCGCCAGACGATCGCGTGCGGTGCGGGGGTGTGAAGGAGGTGAAAAGGAGCTTCACGCGACCCTGCCAGAGGCTACCCAGAATTTCGTTTTTTTTAGGGTCGTCGGTCCCCCTTGCGCCCCTGAAAAAGGGGGGGGAGGAGGAAGTAACTCTCACTCACCACTTCTGACGAGCGCAGTGGGTAGCCACCCAGTCGCAGACCTTCCGCCCCTGCCTGGACGGTATGCTGCAGGCCAGAAAATCGCCCTACCCGAATCGCATCCGGGGCTGGGCGTAGGTCACCCCAGGCCGCCAACACGGAACAGGCACGATGCGGCGAGTCCCCATACCGCAGACTGGCTCGCATCGGTTGACCAGGTCGGGGAAAGTACAGAGCCCATGGACTCTCTATGCCCCGGCCGGCTTCTTGATAGCAGATCGATTGCTTGATAGAAGTCATAATAAAATAAAAGTAAAAGAGTAAAGAAAAAACGGTCACAAACAGGACCGCAATTCCCCTAAAGGGAAGCCAGGTCAACTCCTTGCAAACTAGGCATTGAAACTGAAGAGCTATGCTATGTGAGGGTTTATGTGGGAAGAGAGGACGGCCCCATGGGAGGGGCCAGCTGTTCTTTTCCCTGCCTAGTTAACTCCTAGTGGGACAAGCATAAACCCCACTTGTCATGAAGAGCTGCGTCTGTCAGTGAACGTAGGAGAAAAGGGACATTGTTTACTTCCAGTGACACCAGGACATTTTCTACTCTCGCTGACCACAGTAAACCCCCCTTACAGTCTGAAGGACAGTAAACTAGCCCTTTGTTTAAAAAGTTTGGAGTCCTAGGATATTAGCAAAAACTTGAAGCATGCTAGGAAGAGAAGGGGTTATCTGAGCTGGCCCAAAGATTTGTTCATATACCAAAGCCCAAATCCTCCAGTAGGTGGCCAACAGTAATGATGTCCTGTGTCCCCCACTAGAATAGAAAAAAGTTGGTTCAATAGAGAAATGTAGAAGTGGTCAAAAAGTGTTTTTATAAAAACACAGACAGGCCAGGTTTCAGACAAGATTTAAGTTATTGAAATCAGCAGCACACCTGTTTAAGGAGGTTGTAGTTGAGCAGGAAGTGCAGAGATGGAAGACGAGTGACTGATCTGGTCATCAAGCAGGGCATACACTCCCAGGGCAGCTTCTGGAGGTGCTATTGTTGGATGACAAAAAAAAAAAAAAATTTCAAGTTAAGATGCATTCTTAAAGGCTCAATGCCCAACGTTATACAATAAAGTCTTTAAAGGAGAATTGTCATCATGGCCAAAAGAGTAACATAATGATGAGCAACTTCAAACCAGTTGCTGTTCTCCTTGGAGTTCAGGTCCAGCATGTACACAGGATATTCATTTCTATCAAAGCGGACATTAGATGTGCACAAACCTGAAACTGCCAGAACTTCAAGTTAGGATTGTGTAATGTAGAGGTGCCCGATCCAGTGTGTATTAACTCCCACTTTCTAATGTGGAATGAATAAGGTAGAATGGGTTGATGCTTGATAGGCTTTTCGCACAGGTGAAGAAGTTTCCAAAGACACCTCAACTAGATTCCAAGTACTTTTAGACCAGCAGAGCACCACATCCAAAATAGTCAAAATGATTTCCTGCGTTTTTGACAAAATGTATTTTGCACAGATAAAAGCCAATACATTTCAACATGCCCTTAATTCAGGCCTCTGTACATTTTAGTGGATCGATACGAGCAGAAACACTACAGAGCAATACAATTCTTAAAAGAGAAGTTCACCTTTTGGAGCATACAACACCCATATTTAGAGTGTACGTGTCATGCTCCATAACCTCTACCCAAACATGCCCCCCCGATGCCCCTTCCCAGTGACAGCAGGTGGGGGGTTTCTCTCCCCACTGCCGCATTCGAAAACGACACAGTTGGGTCATTCATTCACAAGAATCTGTGAATGAGAAAACTACAAGTACCATCTTTCACCGTAGCAGATGACTTGTACATCACAGACTGCGAGGGTGCTGAGGAGCGCCGTCATGGTCCACTAACATGGCCTTCAGCCTGTACAGAGGTACGGGCAAGAAAGCAGGATATGTCTGCAGGAGCCTGACATTGCACCTGCGAGCCACTGGTTGTGGGAGCAATGCTCTGCAGGCTCCAGTGAAAAAAAATAAAAGCACTTTTTTTTTCCAACAAAAATATCTGCATTTATTATTTTTCACAAAGAGGAACTTCGCTTTTAAGAGTACTTTGTATAAGAATTTGAGCAAGTGTCAGCAGCTGGTTCAAGCAGCCTAAAGGGAGATCCCCAGAGCCCCGAAACACATTGGCTTACATCTATTTTGAGTGCTTTGTCAAAAACATGATAAAAACGTATTTTGGATCGACTTTAAAGCTCGTATCTGAGTACAGTACACAGGCTAAGAATTCATAGACCCGGGCATATAGGCTGGTACCTTCAGGTGATTGGGCACTAGCAAAGCTTGGAGAACATACCCACTGGGCATGCCTTCTATAATCCTACTCCATTCTGAGAGTTCTCGGTTTTGTAGCAAGCAATACAGAGTAACGCAGGAATACATAGAAGGCAATGTATCCTGTAAGGAATACTAATATACAAAATTTAGAGGCAAGTCAATTCCTTTTATCTAAATCATACATTACAGGACACAGTATCCCATAGACCATGGGACATCCCCATGTAATTAATAAGCCATCTTTGATGAGATATCAGAGGTCTAAACAGACCCCCATATCTTTAATTTTGAGACAAAGGGACTGAAGACTTTTTTCTGCAGCACTTTACTTCAATGAATGAGGAATTTCTCATTCATGGATAAAACTATTGACAGACTGATACATAGTAACACTTGAGGTTTACTATTATCAGCTGTCAGTGTGACATATAGCAGTGACCTTAGTGATTGCTGCTTATGCCCACGTTTACCAAGCCACCCAAGCCCTAACTCCACCCCCCCCCCCTTCTCCTGTCAGCTCATTGAAGAAGCTGCAGGAGGGAATGAGAGATGCCGCTTGGAACAGCAATAGATGGGAGGTGCGGGAGCCAGTATTGGGGGGGGGGGGGGGAGAGACATCTGGATCCCCCTTAAGCCCCAACGCCCCTCCGCGATTGTCAGCCTGTCAGCTCAATGAAAAAACTGCAGGTGGGGAAGGAGGGATGCTGCTTGCAGCGGCAATGGATGGGGGGTGTGGGGGTCGGTATGGGGGGTGATCTGAGTGGTGGGGGGCACATCTGGATCCTCCCAAGCACCATGCAGCTCGGGCCCCTTACAGCAGTACTGCCTGCACCGCCCTCCTGATGGCGGCCCTGATAAGAAGGATGAGCAGCAACTAGCCAAACAGAATTGTGCCAATGGACCCAACAAGGGTCAACCAATCCAACTTCGGAGTGCCACTTGAAGAACCTTGCAGCTGAAAACTTCATTCGCAGAAGATTAGACATCCACCTGACAGAACCTTGGCAAGGTATGAACAGAGAACCAAGTAACAGCCTTACAAAGCTGGGCAACAGAGGGCTGTTGCCAGAATGCTCAGGAAACACCCTGGTGGAGTAAGCACGTAAAAAGGAGTTTTATCCCTTTGGTGAGGAGTGGTCTTTCCATCTAGTGAAGGTGGACTTGAGAGGTCTTGAAGGCAAGATGAACAGGGAGTCAGTCTGCCTGATAAAAGCCATTTCCTTGGAGGTAGACTGATGACTCCAACTGCATCCAGGCAGCTAAGAGTAATTTCCTTTGGGTGTTTTGGGGCAGGAAAAGATGGCAGGACTACATCTTCACTGAGGTGGAAGACTGATGCCACCTTAAGAAAAGATGGTCTTGGGCGTAAGGCTACCTTGTCTTTGTGAAAAATGCGGAATGGCTACCTAATGAAAAGAACCACTAATTCAAAAACATGTTTGACAGACATAACCACCAAGTGAGAGATCATTTAAGGGGATTTTCCTCGATGGGTTCAAAGGGCAGAGAGAACCAGACAGAAGACCAAAGCAAGAATAGGGTGCTGTAAGGGGGGCTTGATCTGAGATGCACCTTGAATAAATATTGTTAAGTGAAAGCAAGGTCAGAGGTTTTTGAAAAAGAATGGATTAAGCTGAAACTTGACCTGGCCTTTTAGCTCGCTTAGAAAAAATTCTCTTGAATCATACTTGCCTAGGTCGATGCATCATCAGCCCGATGCTATCCCCGCTGGCTCCAACACTGAGAACCGAGCAAACACCGCCGATCACTCGGTTCTCACAGCTCAGTGAGCCGAGAACTGGTGACTGTTAGTCACCGGCTCTCTGCTCTAACGCCCACCCGACCATCCCCCCCCACCTTCACTGGAACGTAGTGCTGTAGAGGGGGCGAGAGCAGCTGGCTCAGGCGCTCAGTGGCACGGAAAGGTGACCGTCCAGGTATATAGGCAGATCCTGACCATATGGTCGCAATTTTTCCCAAGCCTGAACTGGCTCCTACGTCAGCCGACAGTGGGCTCCAGCCTACTGTCTGCTGAAACCAGGTCACATCAAATGAGCTTTGGCTGTACTTCTTTAAAGCTAGACGTACAGAGTAAACTTTGGGATTCACCTGTTTTTGCACCAGGCAAAGAAGGATTTTCAGGTACATAGAAGAACAGATGATCTTTCTGGAAGTGACCTTTCCTGCTTTTAGCAAAGTAGGAATGACAGACTAAGGCTGGCCATAGATGGATCGTTTTTTTTTCATTCAGTATGCAGTCTGGAAAAAAAAAAACAACATATACTGGAATTCTCATAGCTGGGACATTTTGATTCTGCATTCAGAATACACTGATCAGTGGCTGCAGCTACTAAGCGAGAAACATGTTTTAGTAAACCCATTCAACAGACGTCAAACGTTAGATCAACTTATGAACAGCAGGCGCAGGCACACATGGATCAAAATTAGTCTGGTCCCTATTGTTCTTGTCGAAATTAGGTCTCATCTATGGCCAGCCTAAGAGACTTCTCTCTATCCCCTAAGAACTAAACTTCAAAAGCCATGCTCAAAAGGAGGCCGTCATGAGATCCAGAATGCTCAGAGAAATTCAGAGGGGTGTCTTTTTGATCTCAAGTCCTAAGAGAACGCAGTTTCTTCTCTGAAAAAGATTTGCTTGGGGATGTGTAGAATGAGACCCAAGTATTCCAAGAAAAGCAGGTAGACGAGCAGATGTTTGAAAGTCCAACACCCAACTGAAAACTTTAAGCATCTAAATTGTCCTGTGAGCATTTGCTGATAGATGGAGAGTAGTCAGGAGATGCTCAGAAGAAATTCTCTATGACCTGGATGCCCCAAGTTCTTAGAAGGGCAAGAGGAGGTGAAAATATGCTGAGGAAGAGTTAAGCAAGAGTGATTTCTTCATAAAGGATGAAGGAGGTCCATCATCTTCGGATAATAGCAAAAAACCGAGAACTCACAAAGTAAAGTAGGGTTGTGGGGATTGGGGGGGGGGGGCAGGGGCTGGTTGAGGAGAAAGTGTCACACCCAGGAGGCATGTCGTCAAAACTTTGCCAAGAGTCCAATCACCTGGAAGTACCAGCCTATAACCCAGGATCTATAAATACTGAGTACAGTACATGTTTTTTTAATTGTAGAAGATAAATCCTTTTGGACTACTTATGCATTTGTACCTTTGACATTAGGCCATGACATTTTCATTGTAACTTCAGTCTATTTCCTTATGAATGCACATCATAAAACAGTTATTCAGATTTATATGAAAGAGAACAAGCACTCACCTTGTCCAGTACAAGAATCAGATGCCCCTCCGTATGTCCAATTTTAGATTTCAGTCTATCAATGGATTTATTAAACAGCTCCTGGACTTGTTCTGGCCTATGCGCACTAAACCCCTGGGCAAAAAACTGGATTTGTTGGGTGGTTAAGATGTGGCAGCCTTGCAGAATTGCCTGTTGGTTTTAAAACAATACCAAAAAGGTAAAAGGGTATCTGTAAAAACATTTTTCATAAAACACAGCTTTACTTTAATTTGTGGTAAGATTAAATAGAATGTAATACTGTTGTCTTTCCTACAACAAAAAGGGATAAAGGCAATGTATTACAAAGAAAACAAACATTGTCAACTTAAAATTTAAAAAAGCAAGCTTATTTTGTTTCATCAATGCCACACCAAATCTCCTATTCCTACAAAAATTACTAAAAAACAGTTTACAAATCCAAAGTATGCAGCTTCAGGATGCAAAATGACTGAACTACAAATATTTATTGAGGTAACTAGACTGCATGAATCTGGAGGACTCACACACCCTTTCCAATAGTAAACACCATAAGGGTCCATGCACACTGGCAAAAAAGAAAGAAAAAAATCTAATCGCTGCTTCTACAGGAGTTGTGTGTTTTGCCTGTAGAAGCAGCTCAGTGTTATCCTGTGTGTCCATGCCCATTTAGAGGATTACAGGCATATATTTTGAGCTCAGCGTTTAGAGGCAGGGAAAAAAAAAAAAACCTTCTGGTTTGCGTTGCTGATTGGAGCTTTCTGGCAGAAAAAAAACCCCGCTAAACTCTCCTAAACGGTGAAAAATGCTCTATAGGGGTGCTTTTTTTGCCAGGGGACTGACCCTTGCTATTCCTTTGGATATCCCATTTAACTGCATCAGTGTATAGATGATGTTCCAAGGTCCTTATTCCATCTCATCTCTTGTTAAAACTCTAGCTATTCCTAGATCGCAGATGTGAAACTGTAAAAAAAGGATTTTATTAAAACTTACCTTAAAATCCTTTTCTCTGAGTTCACTGACAGACGCAGCCCTTCATTAGACAAGTGGGGTAATATGCACATCCTACCAGGAGTTGACTAGGCAAATAGAAAGAAAGCAAGCTGGCCCCTCCCAGGGGGCCGTTCTCTCTCTCCCATATAACCCCCCTGCTGTGCATAGCATATCAGTACGTAACAAGCCGCACAAACGCAACAGAGCGGTGGGTGCTGCGTCTGTCAGTGAAATCAGAGAAAAGGATTTTACGGTAAGTTTTAATAAAATCCTTTTTCTCTTACGTTCACAGATGCAGCCCTTCATTAGACAAGTGGGGATGTCCCAAAGCTGTGTCAGTCAAGAGGGGTGGGCAACAACTGTACCCAACAGAATCCTCTCAGGAGGCGCCAGCCGCGCCTACACTGCCCCATGTAAAACTTTAGGGCCAAAAGCAGCATCCGCAGATGCTGAAACTTCAACTTTGTAAAACTTAGTAAACGTGTACACCGAGGCCCAGGTAGCCGCCTTGCACACCTGTGACACTGAAGCCAAACAACGCATCAGACTTCCGAAAGGAGGTCACCAAGTAGATGCCAAGTACACCCGCAAAGCCCTCACGACATCCAAGGAATGTAACTCAAATTCTTTGGGATGCGCCGGGTGCGGACATAACGAAGGAAGAATAATATCATCATTAATGTGAAAAGAAGAGACCACCTTCGATAGAAACGAAGGAGACGGGAGCAAGACCGCCTTGTCCTTATGAAGGACTAGGTAAGGAGACTTGCAAGACAACGCTGCCAACTCAGACACCCGCCTAGCGGATGCGATGGCCACCAAGAAAGCCACTTTCTGCGACAGCAATTGTAAGGGAATATCCCCAATCTTCTCATAAGGCGGTTTCTACAGCACAGAAAGCACCAAACTCAAATCCCACAGCGCCAAAGGCGACCGTACCTGAGGAGCCACATGGCGCACATCTTGTACAAATGTACGAATCAAGGAATGCGACGCCAAAGGCAGTTGAAATGGTATCGCCAGAGCCGAAATCTGACCCTTGAGAGTACTCAAGGCCAATTTTTTATCCAGGCCCTGCTGCAAAAAAGCCAGGACCCTGGACACAACGTAAGAGCAATATAGGCCTTCCAGGTGCGATGATAAATGTTGCGCGAAGTACACTTGCGCGCTTTAAGCATGGTAGGGATCACGGAGTCAGCGACACCCCTATCCTTAAACACCTGGGACTCAATAGCCAAGCCATCAAAGCCAGCGAGGGTAAAGCAGGGTGCAAGATGGGTCCCTGAGACAACAGATCTTCGTACAGCAGAAGACGCCAGGGAATATCCACCACCATTAGCACCACGTCGGCGTACCAAGGACGCAGAGGCCAATACGGAGCCACCAGGATTGTCGGAATCCCCTCCGCTTCCACTCTGCGCAGTAGCCGCGGTAGAAGCTTGATGGGAGGAAAAGCGTACAGGAGTCGATACCGACTCCAAGGCGCTACCAGCGTGTCCGTGGCAGCCGCCAGCGGGTCTCTTGTCCTGCACACAAAGGTTTCCACCTTGTGATTGAACCGAGACGCCATGATGTCCACGTCTGGCGTGCCCCACTTGTGGCAAATTTGGCGTTACACTTCTGGATGTAAGGACCACTCCCTTTGATCCAGCGTCTGGTGGCTAAGAAAGTCCGCCTGCCAATTCTCCATGCCCAGAATGTAAACGGCAGAGATTGCCGGCACGTGAAGCTCTGCCCATCGCAGAATGAGAGCCGCTTCCGCAGCAGAGCTCCTCATTCCGCCCTGATGGTTCACATGCGCCACCGCTGTGGCGTTGTCCGACTGAACCCGAATCGGGAGGCCGCGCAACCTTACCGTCCAGTGGGAGAGGCAGAGCCTGATCGCCCGCAATTCCAGCACATCGGAAGGCGGGATTCCTGCGCCGACCAGCGGCCCTGAGCAGACAGCTGCCCCAGGACCCCCCCCCAGCCCGATAGGCTTGCGTCCGTCGTGACTATCGACCAATTCAGGGGAAGAAAGGACTTCCCCCAACAACAGGGCCGGGGCCCGAAGCCACCAGGTCAATGATCCTCTGGTCTGATGATCCAATCTGATCAGCTGTTTCAGGGACAGCGGAGACTTGTCCCACCGTGACAGAATCACTCGCTGAAGGAGCCGAGTGTGACTCTGGGCGAAAGGTACCGACTCGAAGGCTTAAATCATGAGCTCCAACAACCGCATACAGAACCGTAAGGAAGACCCTGGCATGACAGCAGGGTTTGCACCGCTGCTTGCAGTGTCAGCAACTTGGCCGGAAGTAAGAACACCTTCGCCTGCTCCGTGTCCAGAATCAGACCCAGGTATTACAGGCAAAAGGACGGTGTCAACATCGACTTCTGCAGATTGATCAGCCAGCCGAAGTCCTTCAATGAGGCCATGGTGATAGCCACGTTCTCCTCCAGAGCCGAAGCAGACTCCGCTCTCAGGAGCAGGTCGTCGAGGTATGTTCATGCCTCTCTGCCTCAATGGCGCCAACACCGGAGCCACCAGCTTGGTGAACACCCGAGGAGCCGGGGCCAGACCGAAGGGAAGTGCCACGAATTGGTTGTGCAGATCTCCCACCGCAAAGTGCAAGAAGCGCTGGTGCCGGAGACAAATGGGAACATGGAGGTACGCGTCCCTGATATCCAGAGACGCCATGTAGTCCCCTTGGTGCAGGGCGGCCAAGACCGAACGGACAGATTCCGTTCTGAATTTTCGCTCCCTCACAAAGTGATTTAGCGCTTTTAGGTCCAGAACCGGCCTGACCCCCCCCCCCCCCTTTTTGGCAAACCACAAACAGGTTGGAATAGAAGCTGCGGAATCTTTCCAGCGGAGGTACTGGCACAATCACCCCTTGTTCAGAGAGCGCCTGAACAGCCCCTAAGAGAGCCTCAACCCCCCTGAGGGAGTCTCAAGTTCAATGGGAAGAACCTGTCTGGGGGTAGAGTGCTGAACTCTATCCAGTACCCGGAGGACACCACTTCGTGCACCCACCAGTCGGAAATGCGGGCAGTCCACCTGTCTGCGAACCCCAGAAGATGGCCCCCCACCCGACAATCGGGTGGGGGCAACCCATCATGCGGAGGCGGACTTATCCTCTGTCTTTCCGCTCTTGCGTTGCCAGGGTCGTTTATCGGCCCCCGCAGCAGACTTGCCGGGTCTCGACCCCTTGCCCGCTGCACTGGGGGCACGAAAAAACCTCTTCTGACCCGAAAAATTAGGACCCTGCTTGCGGCGGAACTGCCGCCGCCTGGGCACCGGAAGGAAAGTACTCTTCCCTCCAGTGAAATCCTTAATGATTTCATCCAACTGCGCCCCAAAGAGCCGACCGCCCTGGAAGGGGAGATCCGTCAGGCCATTCTTAGACGTGTGGCCACCCGACACACAGGTACCAAAGACCCTGAAACACATGGTCCGCTCTCTGCGACGCCTCAAGCGACCTCCCGCAGTTCAAGTCATTCTGCAGCTCCGTCACCCTCAGACAGAGATTGCGCCGCCATGGCCGAGCCTGCCAGCAGAAAAAGTGCTTTGGACACCGCCTCCACACGCCTATCAGCTGGGTCCTTAAAAGAGGGAGACCCCTCCAAGGGAATGGTCGTTGCCTTACTCAGGCGCGCCACCGAAGGGTCCACTGCGGGGGATGCCCACTTCTTCACAAAGCTATCCTCAAATGGATAACGTATAGAGAAGCATCTTGGCAGGGCAAAGGAATTCTGTGGACGCTGCCATTCCTGATAGACCAGATGGTCAAAAAATTGATCATAAGGGTAAGCCTTAGGGGACCTGGGTGGCCTAGCAGACCCGCAAACATATGCGGACTCCTGCGATTCCCCAACTTGGTCCAGTCGCAAAGACACACGGATATCTGCAATCAGTGCAGCCACCAGCACCTTTTCGCACGCAACCGAGGCCCCCTGGTCTTCCTTGCCGCCCGAGGGATCCAGCTCGCCCTCTGAGAGCTCCACTTCCGGTTCAGACTCTTCCCCCGAAGAAAGGGGGGGGTAGGCGGACGCTTTTTAGAGGCCCCCTTAACCTGGCTCGGCCCCGCCCGGGGAAGGAATTCCCCAAATACTGCTCTCAGCTGGTCCAGGGACACCAGGGCCCCTAGCGCAGGTCGCGCTGCCGCTGACTCCTCAGAAGGAAACGCAGGGTCATCCGCCATTGTGCCACAGGACCTGACAGGCAGAAAAAAAATGTCCCCCACAATACAGCCTCACCATCACCCCACAGATCAACCAGGGAGACCCGGGGAGGACTGTACCCACCGCTACCAGCACCCCAGGGAGAGCCCAGCTATACTTGCTGCTTGTTGCCCACAAACGCTGCGTCCCAGTAGGAGTGCTTAGTGACCGCCAGTCCTAGAGCCGCCTGTGCCATCCACGCTGTCCCAGGGTGAAGAGGAAGCAAACGGCTGTAAGCACGTTTTTCTTTCCAGGAACATTCAACATGGCCGCCGAGCGGTCACAAGAGGCCAAAACCCTGCCGCTGACTGCAATACAGGCCGCGACTACGGCAAAATGGCCGCCGCTCAGCACTAGAGGGAAAACCCCAAGAAATTGGCCGCTGCTACGGCAAAATGGCGGCGGATCGCCGCATGGCGGTACGGAAGCGCAGGGGGGCTTTTGGTAGGAGGGGGGCGAGAACACCCAGGGGAGACTCTAACCCAGCGAAACACCCTCCACCGGCCGGCTCAAGTCGCTAAAATCGCCCAGCCACCCCCCCCCCCATCCGCGCCCCTAGGGGGGAGGGGGGGGGGGTCACTCACCAGTCCGACGGGCGCAGCGGGTAGCCACCCGGTTGCAGACCTTCCTCCCACTGCCGGAAAGGGATGCTGCAGGCCACAAGCCCAGTCCAGTCCGGTCACTGGGCGTAAGGGGGTAACCCCCTGGCCACCCGCACGGAACGGTTAAGATGCGGAGGGCCCCGCCAAGGCTAGAGCTAGCTCGCATCGGTCGGCCGCGCTGGAGAAAAATGCAGGATACTAGAAATCCTCTATGCCCCAGCTGGCTTCTTGATAGCAGTCTTCATCAGATAGCTTGAGAAAAATAAAAAAGCGGTAGCAAAAAAGATGAACCGCAGGTCCCATAAGGGAGCCAGGTCTAACTCCTTGCACTAGGCATAAAAAAAGGATATGCTATGCACAGCAGGGGGGTTATATGGGAGAGAGAGGACGGCCCCCTGGGAGGGGCCAGCTTGCTTTCTTTCTATTTGCCTAGTCAACTCCTGGTAGGATGTGCATATAACCCCACTTGTCTAATGAAGGGCTGCGTCTGTCAGTGAACGTAAGAGAAAAAACAATTAACCTACAAAAAAGTGACAATTCTTAAATAGCTAAGGGTGAGGCCACGCAGCGACGTCACCTGAGGGCACCTCGCCCCTTGCGATGTCCCCGACCCAGCATGCACCGGTCAGTGACATCACAGGAGGTGGTGCCCCCAGGTGATGTCGCCAGGTGCCCCTCCCTTAGCTATTTAAGAACTGTCACGGCAGAGCAGGCAGACGGCGGGAGCCTTCAGCACGAGCAGAGCTTTTTTCGGGTCAGTGGGCGTCGGGTTTGACGATGGATCTACACAGTCAATTGTTTTAATTTTCAATAAAAGGAAGGGTCAAAACTGTCTGTTTCTTTAGGACACTTTTTTTTGTGAATAAGTAGGGGTACATTTGGGCAGGATCCCTGGGGCTCCCAAATTCCGATGAGCCCCCTGCCCGCAGACCCCCACAACCACCGGCCAGGGTTGTGGGGAAGAGGCCTTGTCCCCATCAAAATGCTTCCCAGCTGCTAAGTTAGGGGGTGCATGTTTTAAGGTACACTTACAAAATCAGTTTCAAGGGTTCAATCACAGTATTAAAAGTATTGTATTTTCAATTTTTTTTTTTTTTATACGACTTTATACAGACACATTAAATACAAGACTTTTCTTGGTATTCCAATGACAAATTAGTGCTACCCAAGTTTACCTTCAAAAGTCCTGGATCGCCACTTCTCCAACCACAGGCAGCAAGAGCCTTTAAAAGTACCTGGGCTTCTTCATCCAGAGCAGGAGCTGTACAGGGAGGTAACAAAAGGACTTTCCAAAAATCCAAGACCTGTTCTTCAAGTGACTGAATTAAAGCCTGCGTATAACAGAAATGATTCCCAAATTACTATCTAAACAGAACAGGTAATGGTCTCAAGTAACCATCTGCACAAAATAAAGATGTATAGTAGATGAAGAATACTGAAGTGGTTGGCTAACGCTGTTAGATACATTTTATTAGAGCAATGTTTATGGCTTGATAGCATATGGGATGTTAAAAAAACAAAAAACAAATACAAAATCACGTACATATGGTCCATCGAGGTCTGAAAGCCTTACAGATTTTTAAGAGTTTATAAAACAAATGCAGCTTTAGAGAAATGATCACCATCATGGTACCATTGCGGTCAAAACATTGCACTATATTATGTCAGAGCAAAAATGATAGTATGGCACCTAGAAACCATTTGTTCCCTCTATTATTGCAAGCATCTAATATTTATTATGCCTGTCCTAACCAAACCACATCAAGCCATTGTGTCGCTCTAGGTCAATCCATGCTTGCCTGCAACAGTCAAGTGGTTGTAAACATTTGAATTTTTTTTTTTTAAAAAAACAAGCATGCCTATACTTACCTGCACTGTGTAAAAGGTTTTGCACAGAGCAGCCCGATCCTCTTCTGGGGTCCCCCGCCGGTGCTCCAGATCCCTCTTTACCGGGTGCCCCCACGGAAAGTCGCTTTCCAAGGGGGCACCCTTGCAGCCCCATCACAGCTTTTAATTGACAGCAGTGCAATTTGTCCAATGAGAGACACAATGGCTGGAGTCGCTGCGCTTGTGCATGGATCGGACTCAAGAAAAACAAAAACAAAAAAAAAAAACAAAAAACTGAGGGTTTGGGGGGAGGGGGGTTACAGCACAGAAGGTTTTTCACCTTACAGCATTTAGGCCTCATACACACGGACGTTTTTTTGACGCCGGCATTTTCTGCAGCTCTCCAGGTTAGTCAATGGCCCCATAAAAACGCTAACATTTTTGAGCTGTAGAGGGCGTCGGCGTTAGGGAGCTGTAACTAGAACCCACGGCCAGCGCATTCTGAGGCTGTAACGTTTTGGCGTTTTTTGATGCTGACGCCGTAAAACGCTCACCAACGCCGTACCGTCGTTAACCAGCGTTTTTTGGTTGAAAAATAGCAGAGCTGATTTTTTTTTTAAAAAAACCGCCTATTGACGCCGACGCTAACTAACGCCCACTAACGCTTTTTTTTCCCCCTGACGTCGGGCCCGACGTTTTGTTTATTTTTTAAGTAACGTCTGTGTGTATGAGGCCTAAAGGTGAAAAACCTTTAAGGCTTTACAACAACAAGCGCTCAATGGCAATCGCTATTATAGGAAAAAAGCAGCACACTGAACCTATTCCAAAGCAGCTTCCCTATCAAGCCATAAAATCAACTGCACGTTTCATGCATACAGGTGGTTATAAAATAGCTCCATCATGCTCCACTACACTATTTCGCAAACCTACACGCAACATTTATCTAATGAAAGTAGGGTCTGGACCTACCACCAGTTCTCCATTCAGATTTTAGATTTCATTCATAGAAGCTGTAGTACTGGCTTCTATGAAAGGAGGAACTGGATGGAAAATTTTTAGCGATGATGAAGCAGACTTGGGGATGTTTTTCTTGTTACTCCTCCTGATCATGCATCATCCAGGAGTTTGGCCTAAGATGCTGGCTCACAGATAGCACTATCATGTAGATCTTGATGTGTACAGCATAGCCTGCTTGTATGTGCACAATGTTGTCTAACACGGATTACTGGTCAATGATTTATATAAAAAGGTACAAGTGTACCTGTTGAACACAATGTTTTGATTGTATAGCCATAAATCAAGCCATTATTTAGTAATAAAGAAGCCAGTCATCTCTTACCTTCATGCGACCATCCAGAGCTCTGCGTCCTTCCCACCATTCTTTTTTATCTGTTAAATTGTTGATGATTTTCTGCTGCTTCTGAATGTCATCAAACTCCTGCAGTGCCGAACTAAGGGACATCTATATACATATAATAATTAAAAAAAATTGGTAAACCCAGCTAATAAACTGGCTGTTAACGCAAGTTTAACATGCTCCGGAGACTATTCCTCCACTCTTGAGAAAATAATCAAAAGATGATGTCTCCCATTGACATTCCTAAATATGCATAGTAACACTGAATTTGATTTTTTTTTTCAATATGCAAGATAAACAATGAACTCTAGAAATCATACAAGGTAGCCTTGCCTTTAACTGGGCTGTTGGTATATGAACAGTAACAGGCACATTTCCTTGTTCAAGTCTACAGAGCAGTAGAGTATCACCAGAGCTTCTTTGATGGGAGTCAGCCAGGGTCAATATACACACTACAGTGTCTGCAAAACAGAAGTTAAAAGTAGTTTATATGCCACAGTTTAACTATAAGGGGAAAAAAAAATGTAAGAAACATACTTGCGGGAATTTCCTGCAGCGAATTCTTAAATGCATGTATTTCTATAGATTGCTTTGGAAATTGAAAAAGAGCCTCTAGCTGTGAAAGGTATTTAATCCGGGGGTCCTTGTGATCACTGAGACTCAAACATTGGAGCTTATCCGATACATCTCCTAAGCCTTCCTTCTTCAGTTTCCTAAGGGAGTAAAAAACCCAAGAACTTTATTTGCCAAAAAAAACCAAAAAAAAACCAAAAACTTGCCATTGAGAAACACGGGAATTCAGATCCAGTTGGGGTTATACAGGACTAGACACAGTCTTTATCGTCTATTGAGGGACACAGGAATTCAGATACAATCTGGATGTCCAAAAGCAGTCCAACAGCATACAACTGTCAACAAGACTGGGGACCATATGTAGCCCAAGGAGGAGTCGCCTAAACAACCATTGATAAAGGGGGTGCTTGGATATGGCGCTGTCTCAGCAATGGAAAATACGTGTGTCCTCTATGTCCTGTGATCATAAGTGCTATGGGATACTGTTTTTTGTTCTTGGTCGGAGTGTTTATTTGTACTTTCGTGCAGGTGTATAATCTAAAAGGTTCAAGTGTGCGTGTTCTTTCATATGTAACAGTGATTCATAAGGGAATTTTGTGTCAATGTGTATCCTTAGTAGATAGTATAAGAAGGATTTT
>BLSH010424549.1:1422834-1442822 GCA_018402905.1 Glandirana rugosa | reverse complement strand
TCGTGTCACGGTTTAACGATTTTCACGAGACCAGTAATTCCCCCATTTTGGAAGGTCCCAACTTCACCAATTAGGGTAATCCTTTCCTTTTTCAATGAACGCGTTGGTGACCGATGTCTCCAATTCCGATTTGCACACACACACACACACACACACACACACATATGAACGCATATTCGGCTCAAAAAGTCGTGTAAAACACGACTTTTTCCGGGGGGAGCCGAATATGCGCACAGTCACAGAGCAGACTTTTCAGATACATACACACGACTTGTTGCGTGTATGTCAGGACGAGTGGTAATAACCGTGGGGAAGATCCTGCTGATATAAATTTGGTACATTTCCATTTATTTCTGAAGACATTCACTCAGTTATGCAAAACATGAAGGGGTGCCAATAATGGTGAGCAGGACTGTATGTGCGTTGTTCAGCACACATACATAGACTTTTCAGACGAGACACTGACACGCGTATAAGCCGAGGGGGGCCTTTTTCAGCACAAAATGTGCTGAAAAACTCGGCTTATACGCAAGTATACACACACACACACACACACACACACACACGTTTAGCCTTAACCTCTGTAGCCAGTGGTTGCGCAAGTAACTTTTTCCTTTCCTAATGGGATTAACCACTTCAACCCTGGAAGGTTTTACCCCCTTAATGACCAGAGCACTTTTAGCAATTTGGCACTGTGCTGCTTTAACTGGTGATTATGCGGTCATGCAATGCTATACCTAAACAAATTTTGCATCATTTTTTTTTTTTTTTTTTACAAATAGAGCTTTTTTTTGGGTGGTATTTGATCACCTCTGGGATTATTGTTTTTTTTGCGATATAAAACAAAAAAAGAGCAAAAATTTTGAAATTTCTTTTTTTAAAAATAATAGATTTTCTACTTTTTGTTCTAAAAAATCCCCAGTGCCGCAAGCGCCAATTCCTAATTGAAAGTGTCACGCTTGTATAAAAATTGTCCACGTATAAATGGTACCCCTTTCGGAATAAGAGTGACACCAAGTCCCAAACAATTTTGCTGCTGCTCCCTATGCTATGTAGTCTGGGTACTAACAGGTCTCCACGCCACTATCTTTTCCTTTGTAAACCAGGAAACTATATGTATAGCCTGTTGCCCTGTCACAGAGCTTATACATCTTGACCCCATATCTGGCATGCTTGCTAGGGAGAAACTGTTTGAACACAAGGCGGCCAGAAAATGTAATCAGGGACTCAACGCAGACATCTTGATCAGGGATAAACAAGGCTGCAAATTGTCGGTTGAAGTGGTTTACGAAGGACCGAATTTTGTGGAGCTGATCATATTCAGGGTCACCTTGAGGACGGCAGAGTTTATTGTCGTTGAAGTGTATGAACCACAAGATTTGCTCGTATCTAGTCCTGGCCATGGCAGCACAGAACATGGGCATATGGTGAACTGGGTCAGTGGACCAATATGACCGCAACTCACTCTTTAGTAATGCCCATGAGGAAGGATAGGCCCAGGAGGGTCTTGAATTCGGGAACAGTTATAGGTTTCAAGCCAAATTCTCTGGCAAGGGTCAGGGGAGGAGTACGGGTGCTACAGAAGTGCTGGGCTGCCAATGCCAATAAAGATTTGCAGACACATCAAGAAGGGCACAATGGGCCTGTGTTCAAATTCTTGGTGGCTGCAGGACACTAATTGTGCTAGCCACTGCACCAGTTTGAACTGCACTTATGGGACTCGCCACGTCACAAAGTGTTACTGCAGTTCTGGTTTGTCTACGATCAGGATGTACTAGGCCGCTGGTGATTTCCAATTCACCAAAAGGTTGAGTGGCACTAGTACCGACACTCTGCTGCATACAAGAACTACGCATTTGTTGCACCTCAGCAACAAAACAGGGTCGGGTACACCTGACTTTAGCAGGGACCTCTACTCAGTCGTCAGAGCTATCTGACGGGGTGCCACTGCTCTCTATAGGTTCGAATACGGAGCCTAAATCCAATTCTGACAGTGCGGCTTCCCCTGCGCTCTCATCTGTCATGCTCAGTATCATGTAGGCCTCTTCACTAGAGTAGGGACACCACAAAGAAGAAAGGGGTCTGTAAAAACCACTATTGGAGCCACTGGGATATATTAACCCATCCAATGTCAATCACAAAGCAAAGGCAGCAAAAAATCATGAAAAATAGGATTTTTTAACTTACCGTAAAATCTTTTTCTCTGAGTTCACTGACAGACGCAGCCCTCTCATTGACAAGTGGGGTTTATGCACATCCTACTAGGAGTAGACTAGGCAAAAAAGGAAAAAAGGCAAGCTGACCCATCCCAGGGGGCCGTCCTCACTCCGGCATATAATCCCCCAGCTCTGCATAGCATATCAGTTCATAACAAGCCGTACAAACGCAGCACAGAGGAGTGGGTGCTGCGTCTGTCAGTGAACTCAGAGAAAAGGATTTTACGGTAAGTTTAAAAATCCTATTTTCTCTTACGTTCACTGACAGACGCAGCCCTCTCATTGACAAGTGGGGATGACCCAAAGCAGTGTCATTCAAGAGGGGTGGGTAAACAATAACTACTGTACCCAACAGAATCCTCTCAGGAGGCGCCAGTCGCGCCTACACCGCCACCTGCAAAACTTTGCGGCCAAAAGCAGCATCCGCGGATGCTGACACATCAACTTTGTAAAATTTAACAAAAGTGTGCACCGAGGCCCATGTAGCCGCCTTGCACACCTGACACACCGAGGCTTGGTGTCTGAAAGCCCAGGAAGTGCTAATCGCCCTGGTGGAATGAGCCGTGACCGGAAAAGGGGGTTCTCGGCCCCGAACCGTATACGCATGGGTCACCATCCGTCTGATCCAACGGGAAACAGTAGCCGACGAGGCCGCCAAACCCTTTCGCGGCCTTTCCGTCAGTACAAAGCATCAGACTTTCCAAAGGAAGCTGTAGCCATCAAATACACCCGCAAAGCCCTCACGACATCCAAAGAATGCAAAGCAAACTCCTTGGGATGTGACGGGTGCGGACACAATGAAGGGAGAACAATGTCCTTATTAATGTGAAAAGAGGAAACCACCTTCGGTAGGAACGAAGAAGGCCGCAGCACTGCCTTATACTTATGAAGGACCAAGTAGGGAGACCTACATGACAAAGCCGCCAACTCGGACACCCACCTAGCGGATGTAATGGCCACCAAAAAGGCCACCTTTTGTGACAGCAATTGTAAGGGAATATCCCAGACTTTCTCATATTGCGGTTTCTGCAGTACAGAAAGTACTAAATTTAAATCCCACGGTGCCAAAGGCGACCGTACCTGAGGAGCCACATGACGTACAGCCTGTACAAATGTACGTATCAAAGAATCGCCAGAGCTGAAATCTGACCTTTGAGAGTGCTCAAAGCCAATTTGTTATCCAGGCCTTGCTGCAAGAAAGCCAGCACCCGGGATATAGAGAAAGAGCGGGGGTTCCAACCCCCCCGCCTCACTCCAGGCAATATAGGCCTTCCAGGTGCGATGATATATCTTGCACGAAGTACACTTGCACGCCTTAAGCATGGTAGGGATCACGGAGTCAGAGAAACCCCTATCCCTCAGCACCTGGGACTCAATAGCCAAGCTGTCAAAGCCAGCGAGGGTAAAGCAGGGTGCAGGATGGGTCCTTGTGACAGCAGATCTTCGCAAAGTGGGAGCCGCCAGGGAACATCTGTTACCATCCGCACCACGTCGGCGTACCAAGGGCGCCGAGGCCAATCCGGAGCCACCAGGATTGTCGAGATCCCCTCCGCTTCTATCCTGTGCAGTAGCCGCAGTAGAAGCTTGAGGGGAGGGAAGGAGTACAGAAGCCGGTAACGAACCCAAGGTGCTACCAGTGCATCCGTGGCGGCCGCCAACGGATCCCTTGTTCTGCACACGAAAGTCTGCACCTTGTGATTGAACCTGGACGCCATTAGGTCCACGTCTGGCGTGCCCCACCTGTGGCAAATCTGGCGGAACACCTCTGGATGTAGGGACCATTGCCCCTGATCCAGTGTCTGGCGACTGAGAAAGTCCGCCTGCCAGTTTTCTATGCCCGGAATGTAAATGGCGGAGATTGCCGGGAAACGTGAAGTTCTGCCCATCTCAGAATGTGGGCCGCTTCCGCAGCTGCTGCCGAGCTCCTTGTTCCGCCCTGATGGTTCACGTACGCCACTACCGTGGTGTTGTCTGACTGAACCCAAATCGGGAGGCCACGCAGCCTTGCCGACCAGTGGGAGAGACCGAGCCCGATTGCCCTCAGCTCCAGCACATTTATCGGAAGGCGAGATTCCTGCGCCGACCAACAGCCCTGAGCAGACAACTGCCCCCGGACCCCTCCCCAGCCCGATAGTCACGACGGACGCCAGCCTATCAACCAATTTAGGGGGAGAAACGATTTCCCCAACATCAAAGCCGGGTCCCGGAGCCAGCAGGTCAAAGACCCCCTGGTCTGATGATCCAATTTGATCAGCTGGTCCAGGGACAACGGAGACTTGTCCCACCGTAATAGGATCGCTCGCTGCAGGAGCCGTGTGTGACTCTGGGCGTAAGGTATCGCCTCGAAGGCCGAGACCATGAGCCCCAACACCCGCATACAGAACCATAAGGAGGACCACTGACGTGACAGCAGGGTTCGCACTGCTGCTTATAGTGTCAGCAACTTGGCAGGAGGCAAGAACACCTTCGCCTGCACCGTGTCCAGTATTAGACCCAGATATTCCAGTCGACAGGACGTGGTCAATGTCAACTTCTGCAGGTTGATCAGCCAGCCGAAGTCTCTCATCAAGGCCATGGTTATAGCAACATTGTCCTCCAGAGCCGAAGCAGACTCCGCTCGCAGGAGTAGGTGGTCGAGGTATGCTACCACAGCAATGCCTCTCTGCCTCAATAGAGCCAGCACCGGAGCCAACAGCTTGGTGAAGACCCGAGGAGCCGAGGCCAGACCGAAGGGAAGTGCCATAAATTGGTAATGTAGGTCTCCTACCGCAAAGCGCAGGAAGCGCTGATGCCTGAGACAAATGCGAACATGCAGATTAGTGTCACTGATATCCAGAGACGCCATGAAGTCTCCTTGGTGAAGGGCGGCCACGACCGCGCGGACCGATTCCATCCTGAATTTCTGCGCTTTCACAAAGTGATTTAGCGCTTTTAGATCCAGAACTGGTCTGATCCCACCCTTTTTGGGCACCACAAAGAGGTTTGAATAGAAGCCACGAAACCTTTCCATCGGAGGTACAGGCACAATCAAGTTCGATGGGAAGAACCTGTTTGGGGGTAGAGTGCTGAACTCTATCCTGTAGCCAGAAGACCCCACTTCCCGCACCCACCGGTCGGAAATGCGGGCAGTCCATCTGTGTGCGAACCCCAGAAGTCGGCCCTCCACCCGAGAGTCACTGCCAGGGCCGCTTACCGGACCCAGAGGAAGACTTGCCGGGCCTTGAGCCCTTGCCCGCTGAAACGGGCGTACAAAAAAAATGCTTCTGGCCCGATGATGAAGGACCCTGCTTACGGCGGAAATGCCGCCGCTTGGGTTCTGGGAGAAAGGTACTCTTCCCCCCGATGAAATCCTTAATGATTTCATCCAATTGCACCCCAAAAAGCCGACCACCCCGAAAAGGTAGGTCCGTGAGGCCCTTTTTGGACGTGTGGTCACCCGACCAACACTGCAACCACAGTACCCGTCTGATAATGACTGCAAAAACAGACATCTTCGACAGCATGGGGAGCAGGTCCAAGGCCGCGTCACACAGGTACCGGAGACCCTGTATCAGATGGTCAGCCCACTGCAAAGCCTCAGGTGAACACCCGCAGCCCAACTCATTGTGCAATTCAGTTGCACATTCGGTAAGTGACTGCACCACCATGGCCGACGCCAGAGCTGGCCTCATGACCGCCCCCGCCAGCAAAAACAGTGCCTTGGATACCGCCTCCGTTTGCCTATCGGCCGGATCCTTAAAAGAGGGAGACCCTTCCAAGGGAATGGTTGTCGCCTTATTCAGGCGAGCCACCGGAGGGTCCACTGCGGGGGATGCCCACTTCTGCAAAAAAACAGTCCTCAAAAGGGATAGCGCACAGAGAAACGTTTGGGCAGTGAAAAGTAATTCTGCGGACGTTGGCATTCCTTATACACAAGCTGGTCAAAAAATTGGGCATACGGATATGCCTTAGGGGTCCGTGACGGCTTAAAAGGACCCACAAACGTAGGGGCCACTGAGGCCCCTTCCGGTTCAGAATCCTCCCCAGAAGACGGAGGGGGGTGGACACTTTTTAGACACCCCCTTAGCACGGCTCGGTACCCCCCTGGCGAAAAACTCTACCAATATGGAAGTTAATTGATCCAGGGGAACCAGAGGTCCCAGCGCAGCTTGCGCTTCCACGGACCCCTCTGGAGAAAAACCAACAGGTTCAGCCACCATTGTGCCACCTGAACACTTGCTAGGCCTATAGGCCATGACGCACCCACTACTGCCCCACAGAGCAACCGGGTAAAAGCCCAGGAGGACTGTGCCCACTGCCACCACAGGGAGAGCCAGCTATACTTGCTGTTAATCTCCCTTCAAGCGATGCGTCCCAGTAGGAGTGCTGTCCGCCCCTGCCTTGTGCTGTCACTGCCGCTGTGCTTGCAACGCTGTCCAGAAGAGAAGAGGAAGAAACGGCGCCAAGACGCACGTTTTCTTCAGAAAGGCACACCAAAAATGGCCGCAGAGCAGGTCACAAGAGGCCAAAAGCACATCCAAACAGGCCCGACTACGGCAAAATGGATGGCGAGCAGGTCACAAGAGGCCAAAACAGCCCACAAAATGGCCGCCGAATGCGGCAAAGGCAAAATGGCGGCGGTTTTTAGTGGAGGGGCGCGGCGGTGGGGGTTTTGGGTTGGGTGGGAAGAACAGGAAAACAAAAGGGGACCTGTGGCCCTGAACCCTGCACCGAAAGGCAATGGCACTGCTAGTCGCCCTGCCCCCCCCTCCATACGATTGGAGGGGGGGGGGGGGAGGGTCACTCACCAATCCGACAGGCGTAGCGGGTAGCCACCCGGTAGCAGACCTTCCTCCCCTCAGGTGGGGAGGGATGCTGCAGTCCAAACGCCCCTGGACGCGAGCGCAGCCCGGTCACTCGGACGCAAGTGGGGTTCACCCACCAGCCCCCCGCACGGAACGGGTACGATGCGGCGGACCCCGGTAAAGCTAAGGGTAGCTCGCATCGGTCGGCCGTGCTGGGGAGATTTCAGGATTCAAGGTATCCTCTATGCCCCAGCAGGCTACTTGATAGTAATCTTCATCAGATAGCTTGAGAAAAGCAAAAGGAAGAAAAATGGGGAACTGCAGATCCCAACAGGGAACCAGGTCTAACTCCTTGCACTAGGCATAAAAAAAAACTGATATGCTATGCAGAGCTGGGGGGTTATATGCTGGAGTGAGGACGGCCCCCTGGGAGGGGTCAGCTTGCCTTTTTTTTTTTTCTTTTTTGCCTAGTCTACTCCTAGTAGGATGCGCATGAACTCCACTTGTCAATGAGAGGGCTGCGTCTGTCAGTGAACGTAAAAGAAATGGTTACATTTATTAATGATTATGCAAAAATACAAAAAGGTAAAATTCTCATTGAAACAGACATTCACCATCCCATCAGCAACATGACAACGTTGTCAAATTAAAAACCACTGTCTAGACATGTGTGTCATGCATGCAGTCACTTATATCAAAATGATGGTCCTAGGACAAAGCGAAGGAGTAATAACTGGGTCACTTCACCAATATGAAAAACCAAAATTGGCAATAGATTGGGTAAAGTATCACCTGGTGAATCACCCAGATACAAGCTCCCTCGCTGAGTCCAATTGTCAGCATAAATGGCAACAGAGATGCGCCTGAACCATGACGTTCAAATCCATATACATGGACATCAAAGATACATGACAAACACTACAGTTCATAAGTAGTGAGTAAAGGAACAGGTGAGCAAACTTATAGTTACGTACTGAGTGTCCTCTCCCGCTCAGCATTAGCAATAGGATCCTCCTGATGTCTCCACTTGTGAGCTGTGCATGCAAGAGTCTCCTCCGTCCGACCGGATTGATCAAGAGACGTACACCTTTCACCTCCTGATCGAACAGCCGTCAACGTTCTGAGTCCCACTGACTTACTGCACTTGTTCGGTGAGTGGACTAGCCCATTATCTGCCCTCCCTGGGTATTCAATTTTTGTTAATCAGGAGTCTTCAGTTTCATTTTAATACTCTTCACTAGAGTACCTTTCCTTTGACATTTTGGTCACTAAATTTACAGGTAAAAAAAAAAAAAAAACACACCTGGTGTTCAGAGACTGCTTGAAATTCGCTACAAAAAAAAACCTGCTAGCACTAGCAGAGATCAGGCGTGACTCTGCTAACGCTGCGGTTTTGTGCGCTGTGTATTGGAAGTGACCAGAAAATAGAACTGTATACTGACACCGACAGGGAGCGAAAGGGTTAACGGGGGGGGGGGTGATCAGGGGGTTAATCCTTTATTAGGGAATATGTGGCAGTACCCCGACACTATACAAGACTGACGCGGACGCTAACTAGCGTCACCAGGGACACTAATACAGTGATCAGAAAAAATCTGTGCACTATACTAGGGACACTGACAGGGAGTGAAAGGTTAACTGGGGGTGATGGAGTTAAGCCTTTATTAGGAAACAAGAAAAATATGGGGGTACCGTAAACCTACTTGAGACTAACGCCAACTACCCCTAACGCTGTTTAGTGTCACAAGTGACACCAATACAGTGATCAGTAAAAAAAAAAAAAAAATCTGAAAACTGCACTTGGATTGAAAGAGTTAACTGGGAGGGGCAATAACAGGGTTAAACGTGTGCCTACGTGTCCTGGTGTCAGTGTAGCGCTCGTGTACTCACTGTGAGATGCTTTCTCTCCGGACGCTGGAACTGAAAATGGCTCCAAGAGGGGAGATTACACAGGTACAGGAGGTTCTTCTATTCGCCAGAACCAATCAGCAGGTCCAGGCCAGAAATCAATGGCCTGGACCTGAAGACTGATCGGTTCTGTAACAAATCCGATTGGCGAGGGTACGCACAACATACAGGTACGTTGCTTTGTGCAGCTGGGCCGCCCTGCCGCAGTATATATGCGATGGGCGGTCCGAACTGGTTAAGGAACAGCAGGAGAATATTGGTGGTGAATGCAGTATGCAGCAGCTGCTATGGGAACATGTACACAGTTGAGTCTATTTAGCCTGGGATCACCTCAGCCCATCCTCTGATGAAGCCATGTGACCAGTGGCATAATGTGCAAGGGATAGTCGGGGTGATGTCAGCACAGCACTCAGGAGTTACGAGCGGGATCGGTGAGCTGATGAGAATTTACTTTGTGCCAGTTAACACTTTGCATCTGTGAGTGAATCGTCATTTTACTGCACTACGATGGTCCTTTCTTCTTGGTTTTCAATATTTCAATGTCAGAATGAAGGCACAGTATTTGGAGACACTGAAGGAAGCGGAAGTGAAGTGTTGAAACTCCAGACCCATTCACTTATATCCCAAACAGGTGGGAAAAAGTGCTGCAAGACCTATATTCATTTATGGGTCCTACCCTCAAGGAGAGGGGAAAAACCTCAACATGGGGGGACACAAAAGTGGAAGTATTTTAAAGCACTTGGTTTTGCTTCAAGAATTTGAGCCTTTTGCAGTACTGGGGTTGTGGTCACATCTAGCAAGAAAGTGTAATTAACAGCACTGAGGTTTTTACATTCTTTAATTGTGTAAAGATTTATTTAGGGCTTTGAAAATTGTTTGTTTTGCATTCAACTCATGAAGATTGCTACAGCACTGGGGACTTTAGCTCACCTGCAACATTGTTTGGTTCGCATTTAAGCTTATGAATATTGCTATAGCACTGAGATTTATTATTATTATTTTGCACTTGATATTTTTGTTATGCACACAGTATATGTGTATGTGATTTGATAGAGATTAAAGTGGTTGTCAACCGTGACAACCACTTTAACCTACAGGTAAGCCTATAATAAAGGGATTTTATTAAAACTTACCGTAAAATCCTTTTCTCCGAGTTCACGGACAGACGCAGCTCTCCATTACGTGTGGGGTTTATGCTGGTCTCACTAGGAGTTAACTAGGCAGGGAAAAGAAACAGCTGGCCCCTCCAATGGGGGCCGTCCTCTCTTCCCACATAAACCCCCTCATAGCGTAGCTCTTCAGTTCGTACACAAGCCGTACAAGAACAGAGCACAGAGGGGTGGGTGCTGCGTCTGTCAGTGAACTCGGAGAAAAGGATTTTACGGTAAGTTTTAATAAAATCCCTTTTTCTCCTATCGTTCACTGACAGACGCAGCTCTCCATTACGTGTGGGGATGTCCCCAAGCTGTGTCAAAAAGGAGGGGTGGGTAAATGCTAACAGTACCCAACTGAACCTCTAAGGAGGCACCAGGCGCACCTACACTGCCGCCTGCAAAATTTTGTAGCCAAAAGCAGCATACAAAGATGCTAGCAATCAACTATATAAAAATTAGTGAAAGTGTGAACCGAGGCCCAAGTGGCCGCCTTGCACGCCTGCGACACCGAGGCCTGGTGCTTGAAAACCTAGGAAGTGCTAACAGCCTAGGGTAGAATGAGCCGTGACCGGAAAAGGGGGTAACCTTGCCCCGAATAGAATACGCATGAGTCACGGTCTGTCAGATCCAACGAGAAATCATAGCCGACGAGGCCGCCAACCCTTTGCGCGGGCCCTCTGACAGCACAAACAAGACCTCAGTTTTTCGAAGAGAAGCTGTAGCAGCCAAATACACTCGTAAGGCCCTCACTACATCCAAAGCATACAACTCAAACTCCTTTGGGTGCGATGGACGAGGGCACAATGAAGGAAGAACAATATCTTCATTAATGTGAAAGGAAGAAACTACCTTCGGAAGGAATGAAGGAGAGGGTCGCAAGACCGCCTTGTCCTTATGCAGGACCAGGTAGGGAGACTTGCACGATAGTGCTGCTAATTCAGACACCCTTCTGGCGGAAGTGATGGCAACTAAAAAGGCCACCTTCTGCGACAGCAGTTGTAAAGAAATCTCCCTGATATTCTCATATGGCGGTTTCTGAAGTACAGAAAGCACCAATTTCGCTCCCACTGAGCCATCGGAAATCTTCACCCGAGGCGCCACATGTCGCACACCTTGTACAAAGGTACGATCAAGGAGTGCGAAGCCAAAGGTCCCTGAAAAGGAAACACCAGAGCTGATATCTGGCCCTTGAGAGTGCTCAAAGCCAGTTTTTTGTTCAGGCCCTGCTGCAAAAAAAAGTCAGGACCCTGGACAAGACATAAGAGCGAGGGTTAAGACCCTCCGCCTCGCACCAAGCTATACAAGCCTTCCCGATGCGGTGGTAAATCTTGCGAGAAGTAGACTTGCGAGCCTTCAACAATGTAGGGATCAGCGACTCCCCTGTCTCTTAGCACCCGGGACTCAACAGCCAAGCCGTCAAAGCCAGCGAGGGTAAAGCAGGGTGCAGGATGGGCCCCTGAGACAGAAGGTTGTCTCACAGCGGAAGCCGCCAAGGGGCGTCTGCCACCATTTGCACCACGTCGGCGTACCAAGTGCACCGAGGCTAATCTGGAGCCACCAGGATATATTGGTATAGATTGTCTTCTGCTCTTTTGTCGCGTCTCCTCCCTCTGGTTCTTCCTTCTTACGATGTTGACTCAATGCTCTCTCCCGCACTAATGGTGGGTCCACGCTGCGCAATGGCTTATATTGGCATGGGGCAGGGCCACATGGTGATGTCACCTGCATGCCCTGCCCACTTGTGACATCACCACCCCATCAAGCCCCGGGCATTGACGTCACAAGGGGATGGGGCCTCCGAATCAGGTCAGCAGATGGACCCGCTCCATGTCAATATAAGTCAATGCACAGCGCGGGGACAGCATTAGTGTGGGAGATTGCGTCGAGTCAACATCGGAGAAGACCCGGCAAAAGAGCCGAAGACGCCACGGAGAGGGAGAAGACCCCGAAAAAGAGGCAAAGACTCCAGAGATGATTTAATAATATACTTTAAAAACTGGTGTAGTGTGTTCATTTTTCACACTTTTTTTTTTTGTAGGTGAATGGGTAGGGGTACTCAGTCACATAGGGTGGGGGGCAGGAATCTGGAGGAATCTTGTTAAAGGGGGCTTCCTGATTCCGATAAGCCCAACCGCCTGCAGACCCCGACAACCATCGGCAAGGGTTGGTCGGGAGGAGGTCCTTGTCCTCATCAACATGGGGACAAGGTGCTTTGGGGTGGGGGGCGCAGAGCAGTTCACCCATATGAGGGCATGCGGCCTGGTATGGTCTGGGGGGGGGGGCGCTCGCTCACCCCCACCCCTTTTACTGGCCTGCCAGGCTGTGTGCTCAGATGAGGGTCTGGTATGGATTTTGGGGGGACCGAAGGGCCTGGTATGCTCTTGGAGGGGGAACCCATGCCGTTTTTTGGTTAAAATTTGGCGGGAGTTCCCCTTTAAGATCCCCAGAGCACAAGGTGCCTGGTATTGTCGGGATCCAAGTCGAATCCCTTTCACACAAGTCGGTCCGATGTAGAGCAAAGTAGGATCAAAGTCGGATTGCTGTCATGTCGGACTAGTGTGAACCAAGCCTTAATATATTAGTAGTTGCCATTTACAGCAGCATTTCACTATTGTCACTTCCTGAAGATGCCCTATACGGCGAAACATACGTTGGAGATGTTTTGTTACAGGAGCACTTCGGGGTCTTTGTACTCCCTATCACAACATTATATGAAACTGAGGCTTGGAGTTCACACGATTGCCGTGGAAATAGCCTAAAGACACCAGGGCGACCGGCTCAGGCACCTTACTCGCTCGTATATGTCCTGCTGAACACACCCAGTTCCGGGTCTCTGGCACAGAGAAATAATCTGTCTACACTTCCATTTTGGAGGAGTGGAGTCTCAGGATGCTTAAGACTTTCAGAATACACTTGTGTTGACCTTCCTGTAAAAAAGGGGTCAAAACTTTCCGGTGAGTTGCCACCTTTACCTTTGGATGAGCACTGGTGGAGTTTTCACTTACAATAAGAAAAGGACTCACGTGGTGTTGGGATACTCTCATGGACACTTTCTTATGATGTACATGCCAATGTTATAATAGAAGTGTGTGCAATAATTCAAATGTTAAATTTAGATCTATTGTTATACACGGTTTCTATGTAAACACACAATTGGTATCAAGTGGCATGGTTTATACAAGTATATGATCGGTGCAGGGTGGAATGCTTTGCAGGCATGGTTTGTGCACTAGCACATGTTCACCAATTAGCCTAATCAGCGCCAGTACCTTTCTTATTATATTCTTTTATTTCGCTATTGTCGTTTTAGATTTTTTTTTGGAGCATGTTACACCCATATTTAGGGTGCAACATGCTCCAGCCACATCGCTCATTACCCAGCCCCCCCGGTCACATTATAAAAACAGCCTGGCTGTTCTCAGTGGACTGCAAAGGTGGCGATTAGCCTTCTCGTAGTTCATTGACACTTCCTACAGCTTTCAAACAGAAAGCCTGTAACACAGGTATGGTCATACAGCTGCGGGAAATGTTTGCAGGAGCCTGACGTTCGTTGTCCCGTGATCAGCTGATAGCAGGCACAATGCTCTGCAGCCAAAAAAACAAAAAATGCACTTTACCTGCAAAAACATGCGTATTTATTTACAGTGCCTTGAAAAAGTATTCACACCCCCTTGAAATTCTCCACATTTTGTCATGTTACAACCAAAAACGTAAATTTAATTTATTGGGATTTTATTTGATAGACCAACACAAAGTGGCACATAATTGTGAAGTGGAAGGAAAATGCTAATTGGTTTTCAAACTTTTTTACAAATAAATATGTGAAAAGTGTGCCGTGCATTTGTATTCAGTCAATACTTTGTAGAATCACCTTTCACTGCAATTACAGCTGAAAGTCTTTTTGGGTATGTCTCCACCAGCTTTGCACATCTAGAGAGTGACATTTTTGCCCATTCTGCTTTGCAAAATAGCTCATCTGTCAGATTGGATGGAGAGCGTCTCAACAGAAATTTCCACGTCTTGCCACAGATTCTCAATTGGATTTAGATCTGGACTTTAACTTGGCCACTCTAACACATGAATATGCTTTGATCTAAACCATTCCATTGTAGCTATGCCCATATGTTTATGGTTGTTGTCCTGCTGGAAGGTGAACCTCTGCCCCAGTCTCAAGGCCTTTGCAGACTAACAGGTTTTCTTCTAAGCTTGCCCTGAATTTGGCTCAATCTTTCCATCAACTCTGACCAGCTTCCCTGTCCCTGCTAAAGCAAAAAGCATCCTCACAACATGATGCTGCCACCACCATGTTTCACGGTGGGGATGGGGTGTTCAGGGTGATGTGCAGTGTTAGTTTTCTGCCACACACAGCGTTTTGCTTTTAGGCCAAAAAGTTCAATTTTGGTCTAATCTGACCAGAGCACCTTCGTCTCATGTTTGCTGTGTCCCACACATGGCTTCTCACAAATTGGACTTCTTATGGCTGGCTTTCTTCTTGCCACTCTTCCATAAACACCAGATTTGTGGAGTGCACGACTAATAGTTGTCCTGTGGACAGATTCTTCCACCTGAGCTGTGGATCTCTGCAGCTCCTCCAGAGCGATCATACACCTCTTGGCTGCTTCTCTGATTAATGATCTCCTTGCCCGGCCTGTCCGTTTAGGTGGACAGCCATGTCTTGGTAGGTTTGAAGTTGTGCCATACTCTTTCCATTTTCGGATGATTAATTGAACAGTGCTCCGTGAAATGGTCAAAGCTGGGGATATTTTTTCATATCTGAACCCTGCTGTAAAGTGTAACTCCACTTTTGTTTGAGAAAGAAAAACAAAAACAAAAAAAAGAACCAAAAAAAAAAAAAAAAAAACATATTCCCCTCTGGGTGCTCTATGTACATTGCAAGGATTATGAAAAAACTTTGCTGCAGATTCCTACCTTTTGTTATTCTGAAGAAATCACGGTTTGTTCCCCTGTGCCTAGCTCTAAGTGGGTCTGAAGGGAGTGGTTTCATAATTATCAGTCAGCTGTGGCAACAGCTGGGTTCTAATTAGGAAATCTGCTGGGCCTGCATCCATTTAGATGTGTTCCTATTGGAGGTATCTCACCAAAAATGACATTTTTGTTGCAGGGGATGCCTGAAATCTGACTTGTATCTTCGGCAGACTTCTGGGAAATTGGAGAGCCAATCACACAAGCAGGAAATTATATTTCTGGGGATTGGTCAGTACACATTCTGTGTACATAACTCCAGGTAGCCATATTGAATGGAATCTAAAGAAAAGGATAGTGGCTGCAGATCGAAAAAGGAAAATAGGATTTTTTTGACTTACCGTAAAATCCTTTTCTACAAGTTCATTGACGGACGCAGCCTCCATTCTTGACGTGTGGAGTTATCTACCTTTCACTAGGAGTGGACTAGGCAGAACAAAGTTCAACTACCATCAAACAAAGCCCCTCCCAGGGGGCAGTCCCCTCCTGGTATAACCCCTCCATGCTGCTCAGCACAGCCAGTTCGTAACAAGCAGTACAAACTCATAAAAGAGAGGGGTGGGTGCTGTGTCTGTCTAAGTCAGAGAAAAGGATTTTATGGCAAGTCAAAAAAAAAAAAAATTCCTATTTTCTCTTTTGTTCAATGACGGATGCAGCCTCCATTCTTGACATCTGGGGACGTCCCAAAGCAGTGTCAAAACGAGGGGTGGGCAACGCAACAACTGTACCCAACTGAAGAGCCCTCCATGAGGAGCCAGACGCACCTCACACCACCGCCTGCAAAACATTGCGGCCAAAAGCAGCATCCAAGGATGCGGAGACATCAACCTTGTAAAACTTAGAAAAGGTGTGCACAGAGGTCCAGGTGGCCGCCTTGCACATTTGAGAAACCGACACCTGATGTCAGAAAGCCCAGGAAGTACTAATCGCCCTGGCAGTGAGCCGTGACAGGAAAGGGGGGCTCCTGGCTCCAAACAGCATACGCATGGCTCACCGTCTGTCTTATCCAATGGGAAATAGTGGCCAGCTAGGCCGCCAGCCCCTTGCGCGGGCCATCCACCGCGTCAAAGAGTGCATCCGACCTCCGAAAGGGGGCCGTGGCTGCCAGATACACCCGCTGAGACCTAACCACATCCAGAGAGTGCAAAGCAACCTCCTTAGGATGAGACAGGCGCGGGCACAGGGAAGGGAGGACAATGTCCTCATTAATGTGGAAAGAAGAAACCACCTTCAGCAAGAATGAAGGAGACGGGCGCAAAACCGACTTATCCATATGTAAGACCAAATATGGAGACCTACAGGACAAAGCCGCCAGCTCAGACAGCCTCCAGGAAAGCCACCTTCCCTAAAAAGCAGCGAGATTTCCCTGATATTTTCGTACGGCGGCTTCTGAAGGACCGAGAGCACCAATTTGAGGTCCCATGGCGCCAAGGGCGACCGAACCTGGGGGGGGGGGGGGGGGTGTGACATGACAAACCCCCTGAAAAAAAGTGCGAATCAAGGAATGCGTCGAAGGACGCTGAAAAAGAATCACCAGGGCAGAAACCTGTCCCTTGAGATTGCTCAATGCCAGCTTGTGATCCAGGCCTTGCTGAAGGAAGGCCAGCACCCGAGCCACCAAAAAAGAACAGGGGTTCCATCCCCCCGCCTCACACCAGGCAATGTAAGCCTTCCAGGTGTGGTGATAAATCTTGCGCGAAGTGGACTTGCGCGCCTTCAGCATGGTGGAGATCACAGATTCCGAGAGTCCCCAATCCCTCAACACCTGGGATTCAATAGCCAGGCCGTTAAAGCCAGCGAGGGTAAAGCAGGGTGCAAGATGGGGCCCTGTGACAGCAGATCTTCGCGAAGAGGGAGCCGCCAGGGAACATCCACCATGTCGGCGTACCAAGGACGCAGAGGCCAATCCGGCACTACCAGAATGGTTGGGATCCCCTCTGCCTCTATCCTGTGCAAAAGGTGCGGAAGCAGCTTGAGAGGGGGAAAGGCATAGAGGAGCCGGTACCGAGGCCACGAGGGCGTCCGCAGCATCTGCCAACGGATCCCTTGTCCTGCTCACAAAGGCCTGCACCTTCCGATTGAGCTGGAACGCCAGGAGATCCACGCCTGGCATTCCCCACCATTGACAGATCTGGCGGAACACTTCCGGGTGCAGGGACTACTCTCCCTGATCCAACTTCTGACGACTTAGGTAGTCCGCCTGCCAGTTTTACGCCCGGAATGTAGACGGTGGAGACTGCCGGCACGTGACGCTCTGCCCACCTCAGAATGTGGGCCGCTTCCAACGCCGCTGCCGAGCTTCTCTTCCGCCCTGATGGTTCACGTAGGCCGTGGCATTGTCCAACTGGACTCGAACGGGCCAACCATGCAGCCTCCCCGACCAGTGGGAGGCGCAAAACCTGATCGCTCGAAGTTCCAGCACATTGATCGGGAGACAGGACTCTACCAGAGACCAGCGAACCTGGGCCGACAGAAGCCCCAGGACCACTCCCCAGCCAGTCAGAGGCTGGTGTCCGTCGTGGCCACCGGCCAATGCAAGGGGAGGAAAGATTTCCCCAGCTCCAACGCCGGGTCCCACAGCCACCAGGCGAGGGAAACCCGAGTCAATCGATCCAACCTGATCACCTGATCCAGGGATGACGGAGACTTGTCCCACCTCAGCAGAATTGCCCACTGCAGGGACTGGGTGTGACTCTGGGCACACGTAACCGCCTCGAAGGTGGACACCATGAGCCCCAACACCCGCATGCAAAACCGTAAGGAGGACCACCGCTGGGACAGCAAGGCCCACATCGCTGCCCGTAGCGACAGCAATTTTTCCGGAGGTAGAGAAACTCTCGCCTGCGCTGTGTCCAAGATCAGACCCAGGTACTCCAGCCGGTGCGACGGAGTCTTCTGGAGATTGATCACCCATCCGAAGTCCCGAAGGAAATTGAGTGTGATAACCACATTGTCCCTCAGATCTGAGGCTGACTCCGTCTCAGGAGAAGGTCGTCGAGATATGCCACAACCGCTATGCCACTCTGCTGCAGCAGAGCCAGCACAGGAGCCAAGAGCTTGGTGAAGACTCAAGGAGCGGAGGCCAGACCAAACAGGAGAGCCACAAACTGGTAGTGGAGGTCCCCCAGCGCAAAGCGCAGGAAGCACTGGTGACGAGCACAAATGGGGATGTGCAGATACGCGTCCTTGATGTCCTAGGCAGCCAGGGAGTCTCCCTGGCGAAGCGCTGCCACCACAGAGTGGACAGACTCCATTCTGAACTTCCGCACCCTCACAAAGAGATTGAGCACCTTGAGGTCCAGGACAGGCCTGACCCCATCCTCCTTTGGAACCACAAAGAGATTGGAGTCAAACCCATGGAAACGTTCCGCGGACGGAACCGGAACAATCACCCCCTGAGCGAGCAAATCTTGCACAGCAGCCAAGAGGGCTTGCCAACGCCCCAGGGAGAGCCTCAAATTGGAGGCGAAGAACCTGTCCAGGGGCTGGGTACGAAACTATCTTGTACCAGGAGACCACCTCTCGCACCCAGAGGTCCGAGATGCGGGAGGTCCACGAGTCCGCGAACCCCAGGAGCCTTCCCCCCCACCCGAGCAATGGGCGGGGGCAACCCATCGTGTGGAGGAGGACTTCTATTCCGACTTCTCGGGCTTCCGCTGCCAGGGGAGCTACTGACCCCCCACGGCGGTCTTGCCGGGCTGAGAACTTTTGTACGCTGCCCGGGGCGCACGAAAAAAAAAAAGCTTCTCAATGGAGAACGAGGGGCCCTGCCTACGACGGGGCTCCTTACCCCGCCTGGGCTCCAGGAAGAGGGTACTCTTTCCCCCTGTGAAATCCTTAATGATCTCATCCAAAGACGCCCCAAACAGCCGACCACCCTGGAAGGGCAGGTCCGCCTGGACCAGATGGCATCCATCCACGGACCTTAAAGGAATTGAACTCTGTCATTTCAAAGCCATTGTATCTCATTTTTAGGGACTCCTTAAGGACTGGAATAGTGCCACTGGATTGGCGTAGGGCCAATGTGGTGCCCATATTTAAAAAGGGATCAAAGTCTTTACCAAGTAACTATAGACCTGTTAGTTTAACTTCTACAGCTGGGAAGATACTGGAGAGTTTAATAAAAGACCACATAGAGGAGTTCTTGTTGGATAAAAAGATTTTAAGCAACAGACAGCATGGATTCATGAAAGACAGAAGTTGTCAAACAAACCTGATTTCATTTTATGAGGAGGTAAGTAAAACCTTAGACAGAGGGGTGGCTGTGGACGTGGTATATTTGGATTTTGCAAAAGCGTTTGACACCGTTCCCCACACACGGCTAATGTGTAAGGTAAAGTCTACAGGCTTGGAAAGATCAATTTGTAAATGGATAGAAAACTGGCTAAAAGACCGAATTCAGAGAGTAGTGGTTAATGATTCTTATTCTGAAAGGTCTAAGGTTATCAGTGATGTACCCCAAGGTTCAGTATTGGGACCCTTACTTTTCAATATATTTATAAATGATATAGGGTCTGGGATTAAAAGTACAATTTCAGTGTTTGCAGATGACACAAAGCTATGCAGTGGAATAACTTCCTTGCAGGATGTCTCCAACTTACAAGCCGACCTCAATGCACTGTCTAATTGGGCGACTATGTGGCAAATGAGGTTTAATGTTGATAAATGTAAAGTTATGCACTTCCCCGTTTTATTACAGAGATAGAGACCTCAGGTATGGAGAGAATTATGTTCTTTCCTAAAACCAACGAAACCTTTGGCGTCGAACCGTAACGTACGGTAATAATTCGAATACTAGATGGTTGTGGGGGTCTAGGAAGAGGTGATACCTAAGGGGGTCAACATGAGGGGGATCATACATGCTACGTACGTATAAGAATCGGGGGTTCACGTATTGAAATGTAAATAGTTGTAATTTGGAGTAAACGGTGTATCAGCGGGTT
>BLSH010424549.1:1373622-1385086 GCA_018402905.1 Glandirana rugosa | reverse complement strand
CCCCCCCCCCCCCCCCCCCATTTTATTTTTTTTTATTTTTTTACGCTGTCCTTTAAAAAAAAAAAATTGATCACTTTTATTCCTATTACAAGGAATGTAAATATGAGATCTGGGGTCAAACTCAGATCTCATATTTACACTTAAGTGCAATAAGAAAACAACAAAAAAGTAATGTCATTTGAGGGAAAAAAAAAAAAAAAAAAAAAAAAAAAAAGAGCCATGGGCGGAAGGGACGTTTGAAGTCGTTTCGCCCTTCAATGCTATGGAGCCGAGTTGGCAACATCTTCTGCTCACTCGGCATCCAGGCTCAGAGAGCGGACCCGATCGTCTCCACTGGTACCGGGTCCACTAAGTGGCGAAGACGACAGTAAAGTGGCGGGGGCACCTTTCCCACCCCCGATAAAAGTGATCTTGATTCAAATCCGCCACTTTTATCTGAAAGCGGGCCGCCAGCCATTTAACCACTTCCACACCGCCTACCGTCTATTTACGGCGGCAGTGGGGACGCTGGGCGAGTGGCCGCAAGGGGGCGCGCGCCCGCTGTACTCTTGAGGAGTGTGCCCGCAGCTCGGGCGGACCCGATGTCCGCCGGCGAGCCGCGATGAGCAGCCACAGCCAAAGAACGGGGAACCGCCGATGTAAACACGGTGGTTCCCCGCTCTGTTAGTGGGGACATGGAAGATCTACTGATCCCTGTCACTGGGATCAGTTAGATCTCCCATGCCCATGGCAGCCCAGCCCCCCCCCCCCACAGTTAGAACATACCCAGGGAACAGAGTTAACCCCTAGATCTCCCCCTGCAGGTTAACCCCATCACTGCCAATGACATTTATACAGTAATCAGTGGACATTTACATTTCTGATCGCTAAATAAATGTCATTGGTCCCAAAAAAGTGTCAAAACTGTCCGACATGTCCACTGCAATATCACAGTACCGCTAAAAATCGCAGATCAACGCCATTACTAGTAAAAAAAAATAAAAACCCCAGAAATGAATCATCCATAAACGCGGCCACTTTTGCGCAAACCAATCAAACGCCAATTGCGATTTTTTTTTTTTACCAAAAATATGAGGAAGAATATAAATCGGCCAAAACCGATTAAAGAATAATGTTTTTTTATTTTTTTTGGATTTGTATTTTAGCAAAAAGTAAGAAATTTGTTTTGCCCTTTTTGCGATTCGGCACTGCGTCGCTTTAACTGAAAATTGCGCGGTCGTGCGACGTTGTACCCAAACAAAATTTGCGTCCTTTTTTCCCCACAAATAGAGCTTTCTTTTGATGGTATTTGATCCCCTCTGCATCATTTCTGATCGCCGCTATAAACAAAAGAAGAGCGACAATTTTGCAAAAAAACCCAAATTTCTTACTTTTTGCTAAAATACAAATCCAAAAAAAAAAATATAAAAAACATTTTTTTTCACCGTTTTTGGCCGATTTATATTCTTCCTCATATTTGCGATAAAAAAAACGCAATTGGCGTTTATTGATTGGTTTGCGCAAAAGTGGTCGCGTTTATGGATGATGAGAATTCATTTCTGGGGTTTTTATTTTATTTTTTTTTACTAGTAATGGCGGCGATCTGCGATTTTTAACGGTACTGCGATATTTCAGCGGACATGTCGGACTATGTTGACACTTTTTTGGGACCATTGGCATTTGTACAGCGATCAGTGTAAACAGTGTAAATGCCATTGGCAGTGAAGGGGTTAACCTGCAGGGGGCGCTCTAAGGGTTAACTATGTTCCCTGGGCGTGTTCTAACTGTATGGGGACTGCCCTGGCTGGGGAAGGGAAGTGGTCACAGCCTTCGTATACAGGAAGGCTGTGATCACAGCCCTTCCCCCTCACACAGAACGGAGGTCCGTGTTTACATACACGGACCTCCGTTCCTTCGCTCCGGGGGGGCCATCGCGGGTAGCCGGCGGTAATCGAAACCGCCGCACCCGCTCCCTGGCCCACCCCGAACACAGTGGGCGCGCGCTCACAGTGCGCGTTATCGCAGCCGCCGTCGTATGACGGCGATTTGCGATAACGAGCCACTTTGCCGCCGTCAACCTGCGGTTGGCGGTCGGCAAGTGGTTAAAGTGTATTTTTTTCAGAAAAAAAATTGTATTTGAAAAGACAGCTGAGCAAACACCGTGTGACATAAAATATTGCAACCACCACCATTTTATTCTCTAGGGTCTCTGCTAAAAAAAATAAAATAATAATACTAATCTTAGGGGGGGGGGGGGGGTTCTAAGTAATTTTCTAGCAGAAAATAAGGGGATTTTTTTTCTACTTACCGTAAAATCCCTTTCTCTGAGTTCATTGACGGACACAGCAGCTCCATAGACCATTGGGGTTATGCTGCCCTCTTCAGGAGTGGACTAGGCAGAACATGCAGTTCAACAAAAAAAGGCAGACACAACGCCTCCCAGGGGGCAGTCCTCACTGATAGTAACCCTCCACCCTGGAGCAGCCAGCTCAGTTCGTAACAAGCCGTACAAACTTTAACAGGAGGGGTGGGTGCTGTACTCGTCAATGAACTCAAAGAAAGGGATTTTATGGCAAGTAGAAAAAAATCCGGTTTTCTTTTTCATTTATTGTCGGACACAGCAGCTCCATAAACCATTGGGATGTCCCAAAGCAGTGTCAAAACGAGGGGTGGGTAACGAAACAAAACTTCACCCAACAGAACCCTCTGAGGAACCAGAAGATACACCTCACACAGCCACTTGCAAAACCTTGCGACCAAATGCAGCATCCGAAGATGCCAAAACATCAACTTTGTAAAACTTTGAAAAGGTGTGCACGGAGGACCAAGTAGCCACCTTGCATGCTTGAGACAGACGCCTGATGTCGGAAAGCCCAGGAAGTGCTTATCGCCCTGGTAGAGTGAGCCATGACCGGGAAAGGAGGCTCTAGACCCTTAACAGCATAGGCTCGGGTCACCGTTTGTCTAATCCAAAGGGAAATAGTGTCCGACGCCACCGCCAGGCCTTTGCGTTGACCATCCGCCACTACAAACAGTGCATCCGACCTCCGAAAGGAGGCCGTGGTCGCCAGATACACCCGTAGAGCCCGAACAACATTCAGCAAGTGCAGAGCAACCTCCTTAGGATGTAATGGGCGCAGGCAAAGGGAAGGAAGGACAATGTCCTCATTGATATGAAAAGACAACACCACCTTCGTCAGGAAGGAAGGTGACAGGCGCAAAACCGCCTCATCCTTGTGTAGAACCAGATATGGAAACCTACAAGACAGAACCGCCAACTCCACCACCTGCCGAGCGGTTGTGATAGCCACCAGGAAAGCCACTTTTTGCAAAAGCAACTGCAGCAAGATCTCCCTGATATTCTCAAATGGCGGCTTCTGAAGCACCGAGAGGACCAGATTAAGGTCCCATGGCATCAGGGGCGACCGTACTTGGGGGGGGGGGGGGGGGTGACATGTCGAACCCCCTGCACGAAGGTACGGATCAAAGTATGTGTCGCCAATGGGTGCTGAAAAAACATCGCCAGGGCAGAAATCTGACCCCCAGCTTCTGGTCGAGACCCCTCTGTAGAAAAGCCAGAACCCGAGATATCGAAAAGGATCGGGGATTCCACCCCCCCTTCTCGCACCAGGAAATGTAAGCTTTCCAGGTGCGGTGGTATATCTTCCGGGAAGTGGCCTTATGTGCCTTGAGCATGGTGGGGATCACTGAGTCCGAGACACCCGATCCCTTAACACCTGGGATTCAATAGCCAGGCCGTTAAAGCCAGAGAGGGTAAAGCAGGATGCAAGATGGGCCCCTGAGACAGTAGATCCTTGGGAAGCGGGAGTCGCCAGGGAACGTCCACCACCATCCGTACCACGTCGGCATACCAAGGGCACCGTGGCCAATCTGCAGCTACGAGAATGGCCGGTATGCCCTCTGCCTCCATTCTGTACAATACGTGTGGAAGAAACTTGAGAGGGGGAAAGGCATAGATGAGCCGATACAGAGCCACGGGATCCCTTGTCCTGCTCACGAAGGTCTGCACCTTCCGACTGAGACGCGATGCTAGCAGGTCCACGTCTGGCGTGCCCCCCCAAAGACAAATCTGATGGAACACGTCTGGATGCAAGGACCACGCTCCTTGGTCCAGCCCGATGACTGAGGTAGTCCGTCTGCCAGTTTTCTACGCCCGGAATGTGAACGCCGGAGATCGCCGGCAGATGGAATTCGGCCCACCGCAGAATGTGAGCTACCACCAAGGCCGCAGCCGAGCTTCTTGTCGCGCCCTGGTGATTCACATATGCCACTACCGTGGCATTGTCCGACTGAATCTGGACAGGACACCTGTGCAGCCTCCTCGTCCATTGGGATAGGCAGCACCTGATGGCCCGAAGTTCCAGGACATTGATCGGGAGACAAGACTCCTCCGGGGACCAGCGGCCCTGTGCCGACAACAACTCCAGGACTCCGCCCCAGCCAGTCAGGCTGGCATCCGTAGTAACCACCATCCAATGAAGGGGGGAGGAACGACTTCCCCAGTCACAGAGCCGAAGTCCTGGTCTGGCGGTCCACCCTGATCAACCGATCCAGGGACAATGGGGACTTGTCCCACTTCAGAAGAATTTCCCGCTGCAGAGCATGGGTGTCACACTGGGCATATGGGACCGCCTCGAAAGTGGACACCATGAGCCTCAGCACCCGCATGCAAAAGCGTAGGGAGGACCATTTCTGGGACAGAAGGGACCGAACCGCCGACTAAAGCGTCCGTCGCTTGGTTGGCGGAAGGAAAACCTTTGCCTGGGCCGCATCCAGGGTCAGCCCCAGATATTCCAGGTGGTGAGCTGGAATCAGAACTGACTTCGGCTGGCAGACCCTGTTAGAACAAATAGGGATCTGACGCAAGCTTCAGCCTTCCTGTTAGCCGGGTCCTTAAAGGGCGGTGTGCCTTCCACCGGGATGGTAGTCGTCTTACTCAGGCGGGCCACAGGGGGATCTACCACGGGAGGTGATGCCCACTTCAATAATTTATCCTCAAAGGGATAATGCACAGCGAAATGCTTCAGACAGGGAGGGTGCTTTGGGGCCGAGCCAAGTCCCTATAAACAAATTTAACCAGAAAATCCACATACGGAAAAAAATTGTCCGCCGGGCCCGGCGAAGGAGACGGGCATCCTCCGAGAGGGTCCTGCCGCTTCTTCCAGTTGCAGGGTCTCACACACTGAAGTGATCAGAGCATCTACAAGAGCCTTCTCGTGCGCAGCAGCAGACGCCTCAAACTCATTCACGCTATCAGGAGCGTCCGACAGTTCAAGGGGGGTCCCTGCAACGGAGGAGCCACCCTTGGGGTCAGAGTCCTCCCCAGAAGAAGGGGGGGCAAGGGGCACTTTTTGGCGTCCCTGCGGTTCAACAGCGACTCTAACCGGGAGACGAACGTCTCCAGGACTGTGGACATGGCGACTACAAGGGATGTGGCCCCTGAAGTGCTGGCTGCAGGCACCAAGAGGTCCGGTGGGGAAGCACCCACATCAGCTACCATTCTGTCACCCACCCTGTCAGCACGCAGAAAATGAGGCCTATTGCCAGGAGACCACTGCACCCCCCACCCCACAGCTGTGCAAGGCCTGTCACAGGGGGGCACCCCATGGGGACTCACCACACGACCAGAGAAGAGCAGCCTGCTGCTGCGGTCCGCCGCTGTCACTGCCTTCACCCGCTCTTGCTGCCCACACTGCCGCTGTGCTCAGAGCTGCTGCCGCCAGTGAGATCCGCGCCGTGCTGGGGGGTAAATTGACACCAGGACCGCCCCTCAGCACACACAGGCCTTCCACATTTAGAAAACCACAGGATAATGACAATCCCAACCGCCGAGCACGAGGCAAGAGGGGGGCAGGGGGTGAGGCAAGAGGGGGCCAGATAGGGCCCATACACCCTGGGAGCCCCGATGAGGGGGGGGGGGGAGACGACGTACATACCCCATCTAGACGAGCGAGGCGGGGGATCCCACCCGAAACAGCTTACGCGCTCCCGGCTAGGCCGGAGGGAGCGGTCGGCCCTGGACGCACTGCGTGATTGTAGTCTTCATCTGTGAGGCTGTCCTCCAGGACAGCCGAAGTGGACCAGAGAGGTACCACAGATCCCAACAGAAGCCTAGGCCTAACTCCTTGCACTCTGCATAAAAAACTGAGCTTGCAGAGCTGGGTGTGGGGTTATCTGCCTGTGGGGACTGCCCCCTGGAGGGGCTGTGTCTGTTACTGTTCTTTTTGCTGTTGCATGTTCTGCCTAGTAAACTCCTGAAGAGGGCAGTATAACCCCCTTAGTCCTAAGAGTCGCTGTGCCTGTCGACAAACGAAAGAGAAAAAGGGATTTTATTATAAAACTTACCGTAAAATCCTTTTCTCTGAGATCACTGACAAATGCAGCCTTCTTATGGCACGTGGGTTATGCTCATATCACTAGGAGTAGACTAGGCAAAAATAAAACAAAAGCATAGGTTGGCCCCTCCCAGGGGGCCGTCCTCACCTTAGCATATAATCCCCCTGCTCTGCATAGCACATCAGTTCGTAACAAGCCGTACAAACTCAACACAGAGGCGTGGGTGCGGCGTCTGTCAGTGAACTCAGAGAAAAGGATTTTACGGTAAGTTATAATAAAATCCCTTTTACTCTTCCGTTCACTGACAGACGCAGCCTTCTTATGACACGTGAAGACATCCCAAAGCTGTGCCAATCAAGAGGGGTGGGCAAACTATAACAACTGTACCCAACAGAAAAAGCCCTCTCAGGCGGCGCTAATCACGCCTACACTGCCGCTTGTAATACTTTGCGGCCAAAAGCAGCATCCGAAGATGCTGAAACATCAATTTTGTAAAACTTAGTAAACGTGTGCACTGAGGCCCAAGTAGCCGCTTTGCACACCTGGGACACCGAGGCCTGGTGTCTAAACGCCCAGGAAGTACTAACTGCCCTGGTGGAATGAGCCGTGACTGGAAACGGGGGAACCTTGCCCCGAAACTCATATGCATGAGTCACGGTCTTCCTTATCCAACGAGAAATGGTAGCTGACGAGGCCGCCACGCCTTTGCGCGACCCTTCCGTCAGCACAAATAAAGAATCAGACTTCTGAAAAGAAGCTGTAAAAAACAAATACACCCGCAGAGCCCTCACCACATCCAAAGAATGCAGTTCAACTTCTTTGGGATGCGACAGGTGCGGGCACAATGAGGGAAGAACAATATCCTCATTTAAATGAAAAGAAGAAACCACCTTCGGAAGAAACGAAGGGGAAGGTCGCAAAACCGCCTTGTCCTTATGAAGGACCAAGTAAGGTGACTTGCAGGATAATGCTGCCAACTCAGACACCTGCCTAGCGGATGTGAGCCACCAGAAAAGCCACTTTCTACGACAACAGTCGCAAGGGAATGTCCCTAATCTTTTCATATGGTGGTTTCTGCAGAAAAGAAAGCACCAGATTCAAATCCCACGGTGCCAGAGGCGACCGTATCCGAGGAGCCACATGACGTACCCTCTGTACAAATGTACGGATCAATGAGTGAACCGCCAGGGCCGAAATCTGACCCTTAAGCGTACTTAACGCCAGGTTCTTGTCCAGTCCTTGCTGCAAAAAAGTCAGTACTCTGAACACTATATAAGAGCGGGGGTTCCAGAGGGATTACCTCTGCTTCTATCCTGCGCAAAACCCGCGGTAGAAGCTTTAGAGGAAAGATGTACAGAAGCCGATACCGACCCCAGGGCGCTACCAGTGCGTCCGAGGCGACCGCCAACGGATCTTTTTTTCTGCACACAAAGGTCTGTACCTTGTGATTGAACCTGGAGGCCATGAGGTCCAGCTCTGGCGTGCCCCACTTGAGGCAAATCTGGCGGAACACTTCTGGATGTAGGGACCATTCCCCCTGATCCAGAGTCCGGCGGCTGAAAAAGTCCGCCTGCCAGTTTTCCACGCCTGGGATGTAGATTGCATAGAGAGCTGGCAAATGAAGTTCTGCCCCCTGAAAGATCAGAGCCGCCTCCACGGCTGCTGCCGAGCTTCTTGTTCCGCCCTGATGGGTCACATACGCCACAGCCCTGGCATTGTCCGACTGAACCCGGATAGGGAGGCCTCGCAGCCTTTCTGACCAACGTGACAGACAGTCTGATCGCTCTCAGTTCCAGTACATTTATTGGAAGACAAGCTTCCTGCACTGACCAACGACCCTGGGCAGAGAACTGACCCAGGGCCCCTCCCCAGCCCGACAGGCTGGCATCTGTCGTTACTATCGACCAATTGAGGGGGAGAAAACATTTTCCCAGTTTTAGGGCCGGAGCCCGAATCCACCAAATCAAGGATCCTCGGAACTGATGATCCAACCTGATCAGTCTGTCTAGGGATGGGGGGATTTGTCCCATTGCGACAAAATCGCCTTCTGCAAGAGCCAAGTGTGACTCTGGGCATAAGGTATCGCTTCGAAAGTCGACACCATGAGTCCAAACACTCGCATACAGAACCGTAAGGAGGACCACTGGCATGATAACAGAGTCCGCACTGCTGCCTGAAGTGTCAGGAGCTTGTTTGGTGGTAAAAACACCCTTGCCTGCACCGTGTCCAGAATCAGACCCAGGTATTCCAGCCGGCAGGATGGAGTAAACGATGATTTCTACAGGTTGATCAGCCAACCGAACTCTTTTATTGTGGACACCGTGATTGTCACGTTCTCCTCCAGAGCCGCAGCAAACTCTGCTCTCAGGAGTAAATCGTCGAGGTATACTACTACCGCAATACCGCTCTGTCTCAGTAGTGCCAGCATCGGGGCCACCACCTTGGTGAACACTCGGGGAGATGAAGCCAGCCCGAAGGGAAGTGCCACAAACTGGTAATGCCGGTCCCCCACTGAGAAGCGTAAAAAAATTATGGTGACTGTGACAAAGTAGTGATATCCAGGGACGCCGTGAATTCCCCTTGGTGCAGGGCGGCCACGACCGAGTGGATGGACTCCATCCTGAATCTCTTCGTCTTTACGAAGCGGTTTAATGCCTTCTGGTCCAGAACTGGCCTGACACCGCCCATTTTGGGCACCACAAAGAGGTTTGAGTAAAACACGTGAAATCTTTCCGCCAGGGGTACCGGTACAATCACCCCCTGTTCGGCAAGCGCCTAAACGGCGCCTAGCAGCACCTCCCGACGCCCCTGAGGGAGTCTCAAGTTTGAAGGGAAGAACCTTTCTGGGGGCAGAGAGATGAATTCTATCCTATATCCGGAAGACACCACCTCCAGGACCCACCGATCGGTGATGCAGGCAGTCATCTGTCTGCGAACCCCAGCAACCGCCCCCCCCACCCGTGAGTCGGGCGGGGGCAACCCATCATGCGGAGGTTGATTTACCCTTCACTTTTTCGGACTTATGCTGCCAGGGCCTTTTACTGGGCCCAGCGGAAGCCTTACTGGACTTGAAGCGCTTACCCACTGAGCCGGGTGCCCGAAAAAACTTCTTCTGACCTGAAGAAACAGGGCCCTGCCTACGGCGAAAATCCCGCTGCTTTGGCTCTGGAAGGAAAGTACTCTTCCCTCCCGTGAAATCCTTAATGATTTCATCCAACTGTGGGCCAAACAGATGCCCTTTCCCTGAAAGGGAAGATCTGCAAGAGCTTTCTTTGAAGCCTGGTCGCCCGCCAAGAGCGGAGCCACAGCACCCGCCTGATAACGATTGCAAAAACAGACATCTTTGACAATATGGGAAGAAGGTCCAAAGCAGCATGGCATATGTAGCGGAGACCCTCTTCCAAATGTTGTGCCTGCTGCACCTCAGATTGTGCACATTCACAAGTTAAACCAGTGTGCAGTGTGGCAGCATGCTCGTGAAGAGATTGTGCTGCCATCGCAGCCGCTAGAGCTGGCTGCATGGCTGACCCAGCCAACAAGAACAGTGCCTTAGACACTGCCTCCTTAAAAGACGGAGACCCCTCCAAGGGAATGGTCGTTGCCTTATTCAGACGGGCCACTGGGGGGGTCCACCGTTGGGGAAGCCCATCTCTTAGTAAAGCTATCCTCAAAGGGGTAGCGAACAGCAAAACTTTTTAGGAAAAGCAAAGGAATTTGGTGGCCACAGCCATTCCTTGAACACCGCCTGTTCAAACACCTGATCATAAAGGGTAAGCCCTAGGGGACCTAGGGGGTTTAAGTGATCCACAAATATATGAGGACTCATGCGACTCCCCTGCTTGGTCAAGCCGCATGGAGTCGTGGATATCAGTGATCAGAGCGGCCACTATCGCTTTCTCACGCGAAAAAGGAGCCTCCTGAACACCTTCATCTTCTGAGGGCAGTTCACCCTCTGATAGGTCCACAGGTGTGACCACTGAGGTGCTTTCTGGATCCGTATCCTCCCCTGAGGAAAGAGGGGGGTAGGCGTTTTTTGGGGCCCCCCGGAACCGGGTCCCCCGCCCGGGGAAAGAACTACCCAAATACCGCCCTCAGCTGTTCCAGGCACACCAAGGTTCCCGGGGTGGATTGTTGATCCGCAGGTACACCTGCCATAGCCTTGCCGGCCTCTGACATCCCAGCCTTCCGGCACCCCCACTGTGTGACCACCACCTCTACCCCCACCAATCAGCCAGTGAGATCTGGGAGGATTGCACCCACCGCTACCAGCACCCAGGGAGAGCCAGCTATACTTGCTGTTTTAAATGCCTCAGCACTTGTGACCGGAATGAGCAATGCCCAAAAATCCACTGCACTTCAAGAGCCTGCACCACAGAGTGTCAGCCACGTTGTCCAAGTGAAAGCGGAAGTACTAATTCCGTTTAAATCACTTCCTGTACCAAAAACGACCACTGGGGGCCACCAGAGGACAGGATGAAAACCACATGTGGTTACCAAACAATGGATGCTGCCATTAACACAAGCAGAGCTTATAGCAAAATGGTGTGGTCGGCAGACGAACGAATGGCGATCTACACCGAATGGCGGCGAACCGCTTAATGCAGTGCTCCGAATGGTCAGTGCAAGGTGCGGTACTGCGGGGGGCGGGGGGGGGATAATCCTTAAAGGGGTACCACCCAGTGTGTCCCCACTAACAGACCCCCACTGGCCGGCTACCACAGAAGCTGTCCAGGTGCCCACTCTCCGCGCCCCTAGGACGGAAGAGGGGTACACTCACCAATCCGACGGGCGCAGCGGGTAGCCACCCGGAGCAGACTTACCTCCCCATAGCGAGGCATGCTGCTGGCCAGGCCCCTGGACAGGAACAAAACCAGTCACTGGGCTCTAGTGGGTTTTAGCCACTGGCCACCCGCACGGAACGGGCGCTACGCGGCGGGCCCCCGCTAAGGGTAGCTCGCATAGTGTCAGCCGGACTGGGGAAAGTTTTTGGATTCTAGATATCCTCTATACCACCAGCCAGCTTCTTGATCAGCCAGCAGTCTTCATCAGAAAAAAATCTTCAGGAGACCGCAGATCCCATAGGGAACCAGGTCTACTCCTTGCACTAGGCAATTTAAAAACTGATGTG
>BLSH010424549.1:1318833-1332032 GCA_018402905.1 Glandirana rugosa | reverse complement strand
ATGGAATCTTGTTTTTACTTTCATACTATACAAGGCGCGTTTGCCTACACTCATACGAGACTCTCGACGACGGAGGTGGCTTGAAGGGTCTTTACCCATCACTCTTATTATACCATCATAATTCCACCAATACCGCGACGAGAGAAAAAACTTAATTTATTTACTACAGACATTTGTTTATTAAAGGTCGCACGACCACTAAAAAAATTTTTCACTTTATGTATTTTTTACACTTTTTTTGCTTCCTTTTATAAGTGTATCTGGAGTCTAATACCTATTGTTTTGAATATACATTTTTTACATTTTTTCACTCACCAGATATATTAAACCAACACATATAGATATATAAGATTGATCCCAGCCGACACGGCTTCACTATAATCTGAGGTCTATGTGAATATTTTCCTTCGTTTTTTTCACATTTTTTATGTATTTCACTTTTTAAAAAAATCACCAGCACGCTGGAAATTATTTGTTTACAGACATCATTTATTTAATTCAAAAAAGAGAGCAGCGCCATAACCACCTTAATACTACCATATTATTCTCACTACCCATTTCTGGGAAGTTCGGTGGAGGCAGCAGCTCTCAGAGCATACTCACATCCGTTTGCGCGGAACATATCATACTTTCATTTTTGTTCTAAGGTAAGTATTTCATTTATGTGCTAGTATGCAATGCTTCTCTGGAAAGAGAGGAGAGGAGGGGTGGAGCTGTCTGGGATATTCTGGGGAGCCCTGAACAATCCTCAACTTGGATTGGCAGGGGGCAGGCCTCCTCAAATACCCAGGGTCAGCCCAGCTGGGAAGTGGTTGTTGTAGTTGTTCAGAGCTTAAAGATGAAGTGCTAGTAGGGTTGCCACATCATCCCTTTAATCCGGGACGCATATGAATTACACAGGTTCTGAGGCCAATTTAATGCAGATAAGGCACCAAGTGAGTTAAATTATCACCTTAATCAGCCACAGAACCTGTGTAATTAATGTGTGTCCTGGAGTAAAGGGATGATGTGGCAACCCTAACTGCTAGGCTGTCGGGGCCTTTGAGGGAGCCCCCCAGTCTGAAGGGGAGGAGGGTGTCCTTGGGCCTGGGCTCGGGCATGGACGGAGCCCTTCAAGAAAGCATGAAGGTTCCGGACAGGAGGAGCAAAGAGGACAGACAGCAGGAGCTAGCATTACCAGGCAAGTCTTCAAGGAAAGGAACAACTAATCACAGTCAGAAGGGCTGGTGAGTGACATGCACAGTCAGGAGGACTGGGGAGCCATGCCTGAGAGAACTGGGAGGTTACAGTTTAAGATGGGTGCAGAGCCAGCAGAGTGGACTGTGGTGTCATGGGCAGTGGAGTCGGGTCGCTGCAGCCAGAAGGGCTGGCAGGGCCTGAAGAGGGCCCACTGGGATCAGTAGTCCATCTGTGGGACAACTAGCACAGGACTTTTTCTACACTTAAAGGGGCCTGCGGTCCCTACCTGCAAAAGGCTGAGGCAGTGTTAGGCCTAACTACTAAAACCACATGCTAGCTGACCCTGTGAGCTAGCAAGTTTGTGCAGGAGAAATAGAGAGAGGAATAGTCTGCAAGCAATATTGTGCAGGAGGAGTCTGGAGAAGTGATATGTACACAGAGTGTACATAGTTGTCGGAGTGTAAATACTTCAATTCATCACTGGGCATCCCATAAATTCCTTACCCTATCCAAGTTTAACCCCCCAATAAATATAAAAAACAAAGTGCATGGACAGTTCGTTGTCTTGGAGTGCCTGGGAAGTGACTACCAGGCTGCTCAATGTGACATGTGAACCACAATACTCAGCAGCCCCTACGGGGGTACTGCTACATTTGGGGGCTCATTCCGGGACCACCTGTTCACGGGTAACCTGCCAGCCGTTGCCCCTAGTAACTGAAGTTGAGTGAGCCAGGGAACTGCGCTTTGTTCCGCCACCATTGAGGAATTGAACCCAGGGGAAGGACTTATTTGCTCGGCCTGCTATTCAGTACTACAATAGCAAGTGCCGTTGTTCATAGCAACCAGCGGGAGCTATTGCCAATTAGTGGCACCTGCTTACCCAGTTGCCTCAACCAGTGCTGGGATGGACACGTGTGCTAAACCTGCAATTCAGTGACTCTTTCACCATGTGCTGTCACCCGTGGTACCCACTGCGGGCAATTGCACCCATGGATTACAAATATGTCCAGTGTTCTGCTAATGTTGGACATTTCACACTGGATTACAAACATGCCCAGTGCTCTGCAAATACTGGGCATTCTGAACCTTTGCCTCAAACTCCACTAAAGTGAGCCGGGAAGTGTCTACTGTTGCCCGGGGTGATCGTGGTCAGCCTGCGGGTGGGACTGTGCTACAAGTGTTTCCTTCAGTGAGGCATGGGCTACAAACTTTATTGTTGCTACCTGCAAGCACCAAAAATGGTCATCTGTTCCAAGTTGCTCGGTGCTGAGCGACATGAGTACTGTGGTTCACAAGTCCTGCTAGTTTCAGCATGACTGCTAACTTCAGTTCGTCTAACAAGTTACAGCAGCGTGCTCAGGGAGAGGTCTGCCTTTCAGTTTGGCAGACGTCAGCCTGTCTGGAAGTGAGGGGGCGGTGCCACGCCCTGGAGGAGACCTAGCATTCCCTGCTAGTGGTAGACACCACGAGGCAGAGGAAGATGGCGGAGTGTGGTCGTTTAGCACGGTTGCCTGAACAGCAGGAGCGGACACTGGTGTCCGTCTGGAGCACCGCGGGGGATCGTCTTTGGGATGATTGATGGGACAGAGCGGCTGTGCCTACTATGCCCAGAATGCCGGATCCCGATGGCAGTGGTATGCGCATGGGCCCGGTGTGGCAATTGCAGAGAACCACTTACCCGGCTAGCATCCATTCAGCCGGAGCCACAGTATTACAATGTGGATCTGCACTCAGGACTATGTCGCATGCAGCCACGGAAGTCCCAGAAGGCCGGAGAGGGCCTTGAACCATACCTAAAATGCAGGGTCGAATCGGTGCCTGGTGATTCCCCAGTGAAAATTGAGGACTTCGGAGAAGAAGAGACTATCATGGCCTGCGGCCTGGTTGGGGACTCGGCGACTGTGAGTACTGCTCAGAAGGAGCCAGATGTCCCTGAAATGCCGGTTGCCTTTGTATTAGCTATCCCTGTTCAGAAGGAGCCAGTGTTGGAGGGAGGTGGATGGGGAAGGCGAGGACAGGGCCATTGATTGGGGTTCCCCCAGATTGCTGGCTGAGTTTGAGTCCCTAGAGAGACTGGCAGAGTGGTTGTCTCATAGTAGTGACTCAGAAGAGGAGGATTGGGAGACAGGAGGTTCCTAAGCCTTGGAAACTCAGTCTGATGGGGGAGATGGACCAGAGCCAGTGCAGGAAGCCGAAGAGGCAGTAGGAGCCCCCATCCATAGCAGGCAACTCTTCATAAACAGACCTTCCAGCACCCAGACCAGAGCACCTGCATACCATCAATTGGTTATGAGGTCCAAGACGCTTGTGTCCTGCCTGGTGATGGAAGACCTAAGGAGCTGCCCAGGTTCTCCCCATTCCAGAGGGAAGTGCAGAGAAAAGTTGCTCTGGAGTGGGGTCTGGATTATCCATACGTCCCTCCCTAGATCATGGACGTCATCGAGAGCTCCCAGGGAAAGTGGGAGGATGACATGGTCTGGGACTACTTGCATGCCCCCAAGCCCTTGCGGGTGCCAGATAGTGAGACCTGGGGCCGTTTTGAGGACATTTGACGCAAATGGCGGTTGGGTAGAGCAATCTATAAGGACCATCTTGAAGGAGCGACGGCCTATGAAGAGCCACTCAGTCTCCATTCGGGAGGATGGGAGAGACAGGAGATTGCCTGACAAGCACTTTTATGTATGAAAAGACTGTAGAGGAGTACAGCCTGCATAAAGATGTCACATATGAGCTGCTGGTGGGTAAGAGAATGTGCCTTTCTCCTGACTTTACCTGATCAGACCAGCCTGCCACCCTGTGTGCTCAATAGATGGACCTATCCTATTGCAAGGACACTGGGGTAAGGTCTGTTCCTAAACCAACTCTTTAAGGAGCCTTTTTGTCCGGGGAGGGGCTCCTCCCATCAGGAACTCTGAAGAGAACTGTTCACTTTATTGCTGTGTCTTTTTTCCCCATTGTTTCTGTCAGCAGGCCAAAAACCCCTCCTGACAGAACAATAATAAAAGAAAAATGTGCTAAAGTGAACATTTGCTTCATATTTTTGTCGGCAAGATGATAACCCCCTCCAGACAGAAACTGTATAAAGTATGTAGGTAGCTGTTAGTTTAGGATGCTGATGTGTTTGTGTTTTTCAGGATCCCCTGGGATGGGACGGCTGTCCATCCCCTCCGGCTGGAGTCAAGACTTCCTGTGGGCAGAGTATCTCTCTCGAGGGAGAGGTACTCTGGCTCAAATGTGTATATTTTGTGTTAGCGTTAGCTGTAGGGACCTGCAGTTAGGGTCATGCTCATGGGCCCAGGAGCCATTTTTCAATTTTCACTGCTGAGGGACCTGCAGAATAGGATTTTTGTTCTGTGGGATAGGTAAATTTAGGCAGGCCTGGCTGGCAGCCAGGCCAATTTGTTTTGATCTGTGTGGGCTAGGAGTGGTTCAGAGTAGCAGCTGGTGACTCACAGGCAGCGTCATTAAGACCTCCCTCTTCTTTCCAGAGGCTTCTGGAAGGATAGGAGGGGTGGAGCTGTGTGGGGTATTCTGGGGAGACCTGACCAATCCCCAACTTGGATTGGCAGGGAGCAGGCCTCCTCAAATACCCAGGGTCAGCTCAGCTGGGGAGGGGTTGTTGGAGTTGTTCAGAGCTTGAAGATGGAGTGCTAGGCTGTCGGGGCCTTTGAGGGGGCCCCCCACTCTGGGGGGGGGGTGACCTTGGGCCTGGGTTCGGATGTAGACAGAGCCCTTCAAGAAAGCGTGAAGGTTCTGGACAGGAGGAGCAGAGGACAGCACAAGCTAGCATTGCCATGCAAGTCTTCAAGGAGAGGAACAACTAGTAACAGCCAGAAGGGCTGGTGAGTGACATGCACAGTCAGGAGGACTGGGGAGGCATGCCTGAGAGAACTGGGAGGTTACAGTTTGAGATGGGTGCAGAACCAGCAGAGTGGACTGTGGTGTCATGGACAGTGGAGTTGGGTCGCTGCTGGCAGGGCCTGAAGAGGGCTGACTGGGATCAGTAGTCCATCCGTGGGACAGCTAGCACAGGACTTTTTCTACACTAAAAGGGGCCTGCGGTCAAAAGGCAGTTCTTAAGGCCTGGCTGAGCCAGTGTCAGGCCTAACTACTAAAACCACGTGCTAGGTGACCTTGTGAGCAAGCAAGTCGGTGCAGGAGGAAGAAAGAGAAGAATAGTCTGCAAGAAAGTTTGTGCAGGAGGTGTCTGGAGTAATGATATGTACAGAGAGTGTACATAGTTGTTCCACTGTAAATGCTTCAATTCTTCACTGGACATCAGGGGCGTACCTAGAGCATTTGGCACACAGGGCGGATCCCATATCTGGCACCCCCTCCGACTTTAAAATGTAAAAACACCCCACTGTGCCCCCTGCATACCTCTGCATCCCCCAATATCTCTTTGTCACTACTGTGTACCCCCTCTCTGCAACTGCACCTCTGGACCCCTTTACATTACACAGCACCGTGCACCCCTGGACCCCTTTACATTACACAACCCCCTGCACCTCTGGACCCCTTTACATTACACAGTCCCCTGCACCTCTGGACCCCTTTACATTACACAACTGCAGCGCCTTTGGACCCCTTTACATTACACAACTGCCGCACCTCTGGACCCCTTTACATTACACAGCCCTCCTGCACCTTTGGACCCCTTTACATTACACAACCCCCGCACCTCTGGACCACTTTACATTACACAGCCCTGCACTTCTGGACTGCTTTACATTGCATTGCCCCCCACACCTCTGGACCCCTTTACAGTACACTGTCCCCTGCACCGCTGGACCTTTACATTACACAGCCCCCCGCAGCTCTGGACCCCTTTACATTACACAGCCCCCCGCTGGGCCCCCTGCAACACAGCCCCTACCGGCTACCCCCCAGCTCTGGACCCCTCTATGTTACACAGAACCCCCCTCACACCTCTGGACCCCATGCACCCCCTCCATGTTACACAGACCTCCCACCATAGCTCTGCCCCTTCCTACCTTGCTCATGCAAAGGGGGAGATACAGCAGTGCTGAATAGAGGGCGGGAACTGGTGGAGTTATCTTTTCATATTAACAAGCTAATGATTGGTTTCTAGGACCACCTAGCAACTATCTGCCGCTCTCTCTGTCATTCTCTCCTCAGCTGTACAGGGGGAGAGAGAGTTTTCTTTCACCTGCTCCAGCTCCTCGGTCAATCCGGCGGCTGGCCCAGGGTATCACCTGGGTAGCGGTATGTTCTGCACCTGGCCCGGGCACCCCGGCACGCTGTCACAGCTCCCGTCTCTGCTCTGTCACAGCGCCGTTGCCTGAGCCTCCCTGCTGCTTCATTTACAGGGAGGGTGCCGCCCTGACACCCCCCAGCCAGTGTGTGACACCCGGGGTGCACTGGCCCCCAGCTGGTATGCCACTGCTGGGCATCCCATAAATTCCTTACCTCATCCAAGTTTAACCCCTCAATAAATACAAAAGTGGAATGTCTGGTAAGTGAATGCCGGGCTAGGCAGAGTGACAGATGAACCACAATACTCAGCAGCCCCTACGGGGGTACCGCTACAACTACAAGGACTGACATCCTTTGTGGCTGTCGGCGTGTAATTCTCAATGAACTACCAAAGAGTTGTTGAGCACTCTAGTAGTTCATTGAGTCTTCCTGTCAGAGTGTAACTGCCTGCCCGTATCAGAGGTACGGGCAGACAGTTATACAGAGATTTTTTTCTGCCAGAAAGCTCCAATCAGAAATGCAACACAGAAGGCTTTTTTTTCCTTCCTCTAAACATTGAGCTTAAAATATGCCTTTAATAGTCCTAATGTGCATGGACACCTAGGATAACATTGAGCTGCTTCTACAGGCAGAATAGTAAACTCCTGTAGAAGCAGCGATTTTTAAGCCAGTGTGCATGGACCCTTAACGCATATTTTTTTACTTTAAAAAAAATGTGCATTTATTTACTTTTTTGTAAAAGTGAACTTATACTTTAAAATGGAATTCGAGCTTACACTTCACTAGCCTTAAAGGGGTTGTAAAGGCAGGTTTTTTATCTTAATGCATTCTAGCACTCCCTCCTCTCCCCTGAAGCTGCTCTGGCTGACACAGGGGAGATCACATGACCGGACCAGAGCAGGCTGAAAATAGGTATGGTTGTACATCTATCTTACACAGGTTATTTAGCATAGGTGCTGGGAGGAGGGAATGAGCAGTTTTAAGGCCAGATAGGTGTAAGCTGGAATTCCACAAAATGTACAGCTAAAAAATGTTTAGGGCTCATTCACTCCAGCGATTAGAGACTGATTCTTGCTAAGCTGCTCAGCCTATGCAAAGCAATGGCAGGAGGCGCAGCTGTTTACATGTATCTGTGGTTGGCAACAGATGTCTGACTCTGGATTCAATCTGTCTACGTCCAGAGTGACTCATTCATCCCATTGGATGTTCAGGTACATGGAAACAGCAGCGACTCCTGTCAGTGATTTCTACAGGCTGAGCGGCTGCAGCTGTTTGCATACACCTATGGTCCCAGCCACAGGAAACCACTCTACATCCCTGACCATCCAGGTGAGCATAGCCTTATTTGTTTCAGATAGAGAAACGAAGGGTTAAAAACGAAATTTGCTGCTATTTGTGTTATATATACCCTCAGATCCTGTCCCAGACACACAAGAAGAAGTTAGAGCAAATCTCCCACAGAATAGAAGTTTATCTCAACTTGTTGTGACATCTCTAATATATTGGATTTCCCCTTACCTTCTGTTTCACTTCACCAGAACAAACTGAGGGGTGTGTGGCAAAGGGATCTAACCCTTCAGTTCACCATTTTATTTGAAACTTAAAATATGGCTTACTTTAGATGCAGCCGGTGACATCACCAGCACATGCGCTCTGAAGGAACGGCATGCTTGTGCCATTCCTTCAGAGCCGTGCCGTAAACAGCAACTCCCATGCACGTGTGTGAGAGTGACGTCATCGCCGCCTCGGTTATTCATATCGCTGAAGCTCACGAACCCGGAAGGAAGACCAAATGAAGATGGAAGCGCCTTCAGTGGTGACAGCGTACCGCTGGAGGGCTTAGTTTTCAGATAAGTCTGTCATAATGTGCTAGTATGCAATGCTGTCACCAAAACAAGTGTCTGTATTAGGGATGCACCGAAATTTCAGCCACCAAAAAATATTGGCCGAAAACTGTGTTTTTTGGCATCGGCTGAAACAACAAAATGGCTGAAACCAATACTGAAAGGGGGTGGGGCCAGCCCCGGGTGCCACCCATTATGGGGTGTCCTGTGTTATGGAGGAGATGAGCAGTTTCAGATTGTTCAGATAGTGCGGCTACAAGCAAATGTGTGCAAGTGACCAATCCACAGTGATGTTGGGGGTGGGCGGGACCGAACAGCTATCAAACACCAGCCAAGAGGGGCTGGGCGGGTGTTTGAGAGCGTTTTGGTCCGCCCCCCCCGACATCACTGTGGAATGTGTCCCTCTAGCTGCCGGCTTTGGTCCTCATTGGATGGATTGATAGCTAGGGAGCCATTGGCTCCCGCTGCTGTCAATCAAGTCCAGTGACCGGGAGCCGAGTGACCAGGGAGCGGGCCGAGTCCCGCTGTACGTGTGAATACACGCAATAGCAGGACTCGGGAGCACGCTCGCATGGGTGACAACCAGGGAAAGCGCTTCCCTGGCAGGTCACTCGATGCAGAGGAGGAGCCAAGATCGCCGCCGAGGGACCCCAGAAGAGGAGGATCGGGGCCACTCTGCAAAACCGTTGCACAGAGGAGGTAAGTATGACATGTTTGTTATTTTAAAAAAATAAAACGTGAACCCTTACAATCACTTTAAAGCAAAATTAACCGCTGCCCGCCCCTTGCATATACTGCTGCAGGGCAGCCACTCTGTCCTGGATCACATATCTAATACGTGATCAGCGCTTCTGGGTAGCGGGTCCCAGCCAATGATTGGTCACTTGCACCCGCTGATTGGCTCCGTCATTCAGGGAAGGGAGCTCTGTGTTGTAAACAACACAGATCTCCAAACACTGACAGACGATCTTGCTGTTTTTTTATTCCCTGCTTAGTAGAAGCACTGCATAACACACATAGTAAACACTGGTTAGGCACACATTTAACCCCCTTGATCGCCCCTAGATGTTAACCCCTACCCAGCCAGTGCCATTGGTACAGTGACAGTGTAAAGTATTAGCACTGATCACTGCATTATTGTCACTATTGATGTCAGTGAGTGTACCCCCCAGCCAGCGTCAGCTAGCGTAACATTGCCCACCACAAAACCACAGCCCCACTTAAAGTGGTTGTCAACCTGTGACAACGACTTTAACCTACAGGTAAGCCTATAATAAGGCTTACCTGTAGGTACCTTGCATATCTCCTAAACCTGCACGGGTCAGGAGATATGAAGTGTTCTGTGTGTGCCGACGTAATTTCGGCACATGCGCAGTGAAGAAAACGGCCTCCCTGCCGTTTCTCCACTGACACTGTGCCGCGACTGGCGGCTCCCGCGCGCATGCACGGGAGGGACGTCACGTGACTCCGGCCAGTCACAGCGCCAGAGTCACGGCCCCGGAAGGAAGAGGGGCAGAAGATGGATGTGGCCAGCGCAGAGGACCGCACTGGACTCGTTCGCAGGTAAGTGGCACATAATTGGTTACTATGCCATGCATAGTAACCCATTATGCTTCTAATTTACAGGTGTATATAGAGGAAGTAAACCCCATCTGGGTTTACTTCCTCTTTAAGCCTCGTACACATGATCAGATTTTCAGATGAACGGTCGTCCGTTTTTTGTTGCATGCTAGTCTCATGTTGAAAGTGAAAGTTACTCACCATACGAAAATTCTCATACGTCAGAATTCAATTTCCGAAGTGATGTAATGTGTTGAATAGCTTTGTATGTATTCTTTCGTTTCTGAGCATGCATAGTTTTGCTCTTACGATTTTTTTTTTGGACGAAAACCGTACAAATAAACTGAAAATTGGACATTGAGTTCACATACGACAAAAATTTTATAGTCTGCACATCCAGCTTTTGTCGTCCGAAAAGTCAGAATCGGCTGTCAAAAGCACCATACTAACAACCTGAAAATCGGCAGATCATTAGTTGGACGGAATTTTACTTCCGATTTTCTTATCGTGTGTAGGGGCCTTAAGTCGATGATCACCACCATTACTAGTAAAGAAAAAACAATTCCAGTGTCTATACCAGATGCTATAACTTTCATGCAAACCAAATAATATACACTTATTGGGATTGTTTACCATGTAGCAGAATACACATGGGCCTAAATTCATGAAGAAATTAGCTTTTTTAAAATTTTTATTGGATATGTTTTGTAACAGAAAGTAAAGTGTTTTGTTTTTTTTTTCAAAATGTTGTCTTTTTTCATTTATATCACAAAAATGTAAAAAATCAGTGGTGATCAAATACCACCAAAAAAAGCTTTACTTGTGTGACAAAAAAATTATAAAAATTTCATTTGCGTAGTGTTTCATGACCGTACAATTGCCAGCTAAAGTACCACAGTGCTGAATAGCAAAAAATGCCCTGGTCATGAAGGGGGTGAAACTTTCCAGAGGTCAAGAGGTTAAAGTAAAAAATACTTACCTCTTTTCCAATAGTCTGACCGCACTGGCATCTTCTCCCTGGCTTCATCTGGGAGCCGGTCGTCAGCCATCTTGATTGGCTGGTGCAGGAGTTCAGTCACCCCAGCGCACAGGCACCGTGCCGGAATGTAAACTGAGCTGCACATGCGCAGCTAAATGTATATTCCACAGAGTACTGTGAACAGGCAGTTAGGTTTATTTTATTGTAGAAGAGACATTACATGATTCTTCTAAAATAAAGGACCTGCCTGTTCACAATTTTTTGTTCTGTTTTAGGTTGGCCAGACATGGACGTTCCTGCTAATCAGCTGAAATTCTTGTGAGCTCCACGCTCCTTAACAAAAGTCAGAGCCAGGTGGAAAATTATCTGAACAATGACTGCAGCCAATCAGATGCAGCCACTGTTTGGGTATTCTGACAGCCAAGGGTGGCAACAGTCAGAATACAAGAGCTGGCAGGGAAATTCATCCATCTACGCTGTTTAGCATGGATGGAGGAATCTGTTGGGTTTCTTTCAGTCAACCCGCAGGATAGATGAAAGAAATCTATGTGTGTATGGCCAGCTTTACTAAGAGCAAATGGCTGAAGGGTCCTATTCAGATCTTCTCCTGCTGGTGGGTGGTCATCATAGGCGTGCGCACACCCTGATCACCCCATGTTGTGCAGATTCCCCGTTTAAACTCTAGATATATTCACCAAATCCCCCTATTACGGGGCTGAAAATATTGTAAAAAAAATAAAATAATAAAAATAAAGACTACTGACACCATCCACTGCCCTATGGACACCAATCTCTGCCCTACTGACACTGTCACTAAATGCATTTGAGCTTTGGGGTACACACCCTAATGCAATAGGCTGTGCACACCTATGGTGGTCATCAATAATACAGAGTAGTGCTGCTCTCTGTACTTGTAAAGAATGCAATAGAGTCTCTATTCAGTGAGCTGTACACTGTTTACCTACCAAGTTATGCAGTGTGTTAGTCTAGGTTCACACCTATGCGGCTGCGCTTTCTGTGTTTTTTCCCTTTTTTAACCGCATTTTTAACTGATTTGCATTTTTTTTTTTTTTAAAAATTGGAAAATTTGTGCTCAGCAGTTTTAAAAACGCAAATCGCAGCAAAATTACGGTGAAAATGCATAAAAAAAAAACAACACTTGCTTTTCTGTTGCAGCTCCATTGAAGTCTATTGCATGCAAAACGCAAACTGCAGTGAGAAAGAAAGTCCCCGACCCGTTCCAAAAACACAACACCGCAAAATGCACAGATGTGAACTTCATCCATAGAAAACCATGTTAAATGGACAGTAGTGTTTATGCAAACTGCAAAACGCGGTAAAAAACACATAGGTGTGAACCTAGGGTCAGTACTTCGTTATAACCAAGACGTAGTTAGAATGACTGTAGTGTATAAAAGAAAACAAATGAAAGCTTCCTAGAAGCCTCTGAATATTGTCAGAGGAAAGATAACTAGTTTGGGGAGGAAGGTTAGGGCGGGTTCACACTACCCACAGAGAAAGGCTTTCCTTTTTTTCTCTGCAGGTAGTGATCACAGCTGGGAGATGGTGCATTTTTACAAAGCAAGGCAATGTTTCCCCCTTTTTTTTCCCGAAACTTTAATGAAATGACACATAGGGGTTGATTTACTACAACTGGAGAGTGCAAAATCTGGTGCAGCTCTGCATAGAAACCAATCAGCTTCCAGGATATTTTGCCAAAGCTTAAAAGAGAATTATGGGTCCCCCCCATTCATACTTACCTAGGTGGATGCTGCATCGGTCCCCTGGCGCCTCTGCACTAAAATCCAAGCAATCGAACACTGCCGATCACTTGGTCTTCACAGCTCCGTGAGCAGAGAGCTGTAGACTGTCAGTCACAGCTCTCTGCTCCTCTCCCTCCGCGCTCATTGGAGGGTCGAGCTGTGGAGGGGAGGGTCGAGCTGTGGAGGGGCGGCTCGCCGAGAGGCTGAGCTGGGTGTCAGTCTAGGCACCTGGCAGATCCAGACTCCGTGGTTGGGATGACGCGGAACCTTGACATTGGTGACTTCAGTCCGCTCTCTGCTGAAAAGGGGTCACAGGAATGCAAAACAAATTGCACTCCTATGATCCATAGGAGAAGTCCAGCCAAACGAGCTTTGGCTATACTTCTCCTTTAGGGCCCTTTCACACGGAAGTTCTGTTCAGGTTCGTCTGTCTGTTTTTTCAGGTGGACCGGAATGGAGCTTCCATGAAGCTCTATGGAGCAACGGATGTCAGTGGCGATATGTCCGCTGACACCCGTCTCTCTCCGATCCGCTGATGGAGGAAAACCCTATTTTTACATCCATCTGCGGATCGGATGGTAATGGACAGACGGATCCGTTGTCATCCGATTTCCCATAGGGGAGATGGGGGGGGGGGGGGGCGCTCTGACGGATCCG
>BLSH010424549.1:1279575-1299769 GCA_018402905.1 Glandirana rugosa | reverse complement strand
CCAAATGACGTGACCATCTGTTCCGGTCCCTATGGTTCTTTGCCGGAAGTGACGTCCTTCTACCACGTCGTAGACGCCACTCCCCCTTAACAATCCCGTGAGAGACCTCTGCCCCGATTCGGAACCTACAGGGACGGACCCGGCGACAGTTGACGACCTAAAAATGCGAGTAGTAAAGGTACTGTCGACGTCTCTATAGTTCTCATTTTTTCTAGTTACTTCGGTGTCTACGTAAATTTTTTTTTGAATTTTTTCTTTATTATATTTTTTTTTTTTTTTTTTTTTGTGCTCTTGCCCTGTAAAGCAATAAAGATGTAAAAGGACAAGCCCATGCAATTTAAAGTCTTGCCATGGGACACAAAAAATAATCTAGCTGAGTTGCCAATGTCTATATTCTGTGTTTTTTTTTTTTTTAAATGCATCTGTGGCTTCATTGATCTTTTTTACTCTTGATATCTCTGCAGCTGTCATGGAAATGATGAGCGTAAAAATCCAGCAGTTGACAGCGGCCCAGGCAGGGACATCCAAGGCTTAGCCCCGTCTCCAGAGAGTGCCCTAACAATTCCCCCTCACCGCAGATGCTGCACCATCTTCCTGCAGTGAAGGCCGTTTCTTGGTATCCCTGGCCTTGTCTACCAGTGCAGTAAACCCCGTCACTATCGCAGATACCAGCCGAGCATCGTCTCACAGACTGCGTGACAACTCTTCTGCATTCTCAGCCAAGGGATTAATTTATTTTTCTTTTTTGTTTTTATTTGACTGGGAAATATAAATACATTCACATTTATTGAAATGGTGAATTTTCTTTTAATAATGTGTCATGTTTCTTTGTTCTGTGCTAAATAAAAAATAATTGTGCTATTGCTGAATTGTACTTGAAAGGCCTGGGATTGTTATTCTTCACTACCCAGTGAGTCCTTAGCCCCAAATAAGAATATCAGCTGTCCTTGCATCTGATATACATATGCTTGTTGCAGGTTTCTGACTTGCCAAGTAGTGAAGAAGGAAAAAGATGACAGGCCTGGAGCATGCACCTTCAGAAACAAGTTAGCAATGTCATCATGTCCACATTTCTCTGTTAAAGATTTCTTTTAAAAAGAACCTGCACCCAGAACCTGAGAACACAGAAAAGGAACAAAATCCCACTATGGGACTTTTTGGGCTTATAACTATCCAAATATTCATAAGTAACAGTAACGTTTTTAAAATTTCAATACAGATTTTATTAGACAAAATGTTTAAGAACAATTTATTTTTGATATGGTAGTGAAACCGAAAAAAGTTGTATACATGAACAGTGTTCTACAATATATGTTGACATCAAAACATGGTCCAGCAATGGCCAGCCAACAAGAAGCACCTGACACATTTCAGAATCCTATTTTTTTTTTTTTCTTCAGGGGTGTAAAGCAGGTAGAACGAAGACACTTCTGGCGGTCAGAATACAATCCATAACAGCCAAATTGTTAAAAAAAATGTAGTAGTATTTATCCAGTTACCAGAGGGACAGCAAAGCACCATGTCCATAAAGCAGGAGAGCATAGCAAGGATAGCTCGGACACACAGCCAGCTCAAGCCACTGGAAAGTCTTCGGTTGCGAGATCCCGAGTCAATGCAATCTCCCACCCAGAGACTGTCCAGTGACCTCACTGCAACCCATATAGGAATAATAAGACCATCCAGATATCGCCTATATTGGAGATTTTTGGCTAGAGCTGGCTGTGTGACTGTACTATCCCTGCAATGCTCTCCTGCTTTATGGGCGTGGTGCTGTGCTGTCCCTCTGGTAACTTGATGGATACCACTACATGTTTTTAACCCTTATGGTGTTCAGTATGCAACCAATGGCAGCCAAAGTGTTTTTGTTCTACCTGTTTTACACCCCTGAAGAAAGAGAATATGATTCTGAAATGTGTCAAATGCGTCTGGTTGACTGGCTATTGCTGGACCATGTTTTGATGTCCACAGATATTTTAGAACACTGCTCATGTATACAACTTTTTCCTGTTTCATTATGATATTGGTTATAAATTGTTCTTAAATATCTTGTCTAATAAAATTTGTACTGAGATTTTAAACTTTACTGTTACTTATGAATATTTGGATAGTTCTATGCCTAAAATGTCTCATAGTGGGGTTTTGTTCATTTTCTGCATATAGTGGGATGTTGGCCTAATCCTTCGCTGACCTGAACTCTTTCCATGTATTGAGAGAAGGAGCCATTGTTGACCATCTGAAAATACTTTGTAAATAAAGAGGTGGTGTTGACACAGGATGGTACTGTGTACAACCAGAAAGTATATTATGTTGCATCCTAAAACTTGTCTATGAAAATGGAGGAGAATGGGGGAAAAAAATGGACTTTGTAGGCATAATAACATACCTACTCCCCATTCACACCTGAAACCTTGTAATACTAATGAGTCACATGACAGCGGGGAGGGAAAATGGCTAATTGAGCCCAATTTGGACATTTTCACTTAAGGGTGTACTCACTTTTGTTGCCAGCGGTTTAGACATTAATGGCTGTGTGTTGAGTTATTTTGAGGGGACAGCGAATTTACACCGTTATACAAGCTGTACACTCACTACTTTACATTGTAGCAAAGTGTAATTTCTTCAGTGTTGTCACATGAAAAGATAGAATAAAATATGTACAAAAATGTGAGGGGTGTACTCACTTTTGTCAGATACTGTATATAGGTTTTATTATACCTGTTTGTGTAAAAAAATATATACATACAGTATCTCACAAGTTACATTTTTGTAAATATTTTATCTTTTAATGTGACAACACTGAAGAAATGACACTTTGTTACAATGTAAAGTAGTGAGTGTACAGCTTGTATAACAGTGTAAATTTGCTTTCCCCTCAAAATAACTCAACACACAGCCATTAAAGCGGTAGTAAACCCCCAAGTACTGTTTTTACCTACAGGTAAACCTATAATAAGGCTTACCTGTAGGTAAAATGAATATCTCCTAAACCTACATGGTTTAGGAGATATTCGCCCTGCATGCAGCCGCTGACATCAGCGGCGCATGCGCTCTGATGATTCGGCAGAGGCTGCCGGACCAAAGAGCTCGTGCATGTGTGGGAGTGATGTCACGCGGCTCCGGCCACTCACATTGCGGGAGCTGCATACCCGGAAGAAAGAAGAGGACCATCATGTCAGCGTCCTTCGCGCTGACCGACTCAGGCATCGGGGGCCTCATTCTAAGGGAAGTATTTCATAGTATGTGATGCATACTAACATATTATGCTATTGTCTTGCAGGATTTTTTTTTTTTCAGGTGGGTTTACTACCGCTTTAATGTCTAAATTGCTGGCAACAAAAGTGAGTACACCCCTAAGTGAAAATGTGGGCCTAAAGTGTCAATATTTTGTGTAGTGCCATTATTTTCCAGCACTGCCTAAACCCTCTTGGGCATGGAGTTCACCAGAGCTTCACAGGTTGCCACTGAACTCCTCTTCCACTCCTCCATGACGGAGCTGGTGGATGTTAGAGACTGCGCTTCTCCACCTTCCGTTTGAGGATGCGCCACAGATACTCAATAGGGTTTAGGTCTGGAGACATGATTGGCCAGTCCATCATATTTACCCTCAGCTTCTTTAGCAGGGCAGTGGTTGTCTTGGAGGTGTGTTTGGGGTCCTTATGTTGGAATACTGCCCTGTAGCCCAGTCCCTGAAGGGAGGGGATCCTGATCTGCTTCAGCATGTCAGAATTCATGGTTCCCTCAATGAACTGTAGCTCCCCAGTGCCGGCAGCACTCATGCAGCCACAGACCATGACACTCCCACCACCATGCTTGACTGTAGGCAAGACACACTTGTCTTTGTACTCTTCACCTGGTTGCCACCACATACGCTGGACACCATCTGAACAAAATACGTTTATCTTGGTCTCGTCAGACCACAGGACATGGTTCCAGTAATCCATGTCCTTAGTCTGCTTGTCTTCAGCAAACTGTTTGCGGGCTTTCCTGTGCGCCATCTTTAGAAGAGACTTCCTTCTGCGATGATGGCAATGCAGACCAATTTGATGCAGTGTGCGGCGTATGATCTGAGCACTGACACGCTGACCCCCACCCCTTCAACCGCTGGCAGCACTCATACGTCTATTTCCCAAAGACAACCTCTTGATATGATGCTGAGCATATGCACTCAACTACTTTGGGAACTAGGGTGAGGCCTGTTAAACCACTGTATGGGCTTGGCCACTGTGCTGCATCTCAGTTTCGGGGGCTAGGCCAGGATCTCCAAACTATGGCCCTCCAGGTGTTGTGGAACTACACATCCCATGTGGCACTGTAAAACTCTGACATTCACAGATATGACTAGGCATGATGGGAAATGTAATTCCTAGACAACTGGAGGGCCATAGTTTGGTCTAGGCCCTCTATGTAGAGCAACAATTCTTTTTTTTTTTTTTCAGATCCTCAGAGTTTTTTGTTATGAGGTGCCATGTTGAACTTCCAGTGAGCAGAATGAGTGATAACACCAAATGTAACACTCCTGCCTGGCCACAATAAATAAAGGACCTGTCCTGGAAAAAGTAATCAAATTAGGAAAGTTGTGTTCAAATCTTAATCTGGATCAGCCATTTTCATCCAGGGTTCCCTCAAAGGTTGCTATGTGTTCCTTGAACTGTGGCTGCATACAGTCAGGTCCATAAATATTGGGACATCGACACAATTCTAATCTTTTTGGCTCTATACACCACCACAATGGATTTGAAATGAAACGAACAAGATGTGCTTTAACTGCAGACTTTTAGCTTTAATTTGAGGGTATTTACATCCAAATCAGGTGAACAGTGTAGGAATTATAACCGTTTACAACAGAATTGTGTCGGCGTCCCAATATTTATGGACCTGACTGTAGTTCCAAGGCCCCCGCCAGCAGCAAGATAACAGTGATCCTTTTAGATGTCTTTTAAGGGTGATATTCTTCCTACTTACCACTTATGTAACTGCCATTTTTCTCATCGACCCAGTCAAGTCAGCTCAGCCCTCTACCAGGAAAATCTAGCGCACTTCATGCTTCCCTCTGCTGACCAGCTTTATGGAGATACTGATTTCATTTTCCAGCAGGACTTGACACCTGCGCACACTGCTAAAAGTACCAATACCTGGTTTAATGATCATGGTATCACTGTGATTGATTGGCCAGCAAACTCGCCTAACCTAAACCCCATATAGAAAATCTGTGAGGTATTTTCAAGAGGAAGATGAGACACCAGACCCAACAATGCAGATGATCTGAAGGCTGCTATCAAAGCAACCTGGGCTTCCATAACACCTCAGCAGTGTCACAGGCTGATCGCCTCTATGCCATGCCACGTTGATGCAGTAATTCATGCAAAAGGAGCCCCGACCAACTATTGAGTGCATACTATACTGTACGTGGACATACTTTTCAGTAAACACACACACATTTCGCAGCTATAACACTTTCAACTCTTTTGGAAAGGCTGTCCACAAGGTTTAGGATTGTCTATGTGAATATTTGACCATTTTTCCAGAAGTGCATTTGTGAGGTCGTACACTGACGATGGATGAGAAGACCTCCGCTCTAATTTATCCCAAAGGTGTTCTATTGGGTTGAGGTCAGGACTCTGCACTGGCCAGTCAAGTTTCCCCACCCCAAACTCACTCATGCATGTCTTTATGGACCTTGCTTTGTGCACTGGTCCAGATCATTTGGTGGAGGGGAGATTATGATGTGGGGTTGTTTTTCAGGGGTTGGGCTTGGCCCCTTAGATCCAGTGAAGGGAACTCTTAAAGCATCAGCATACCAAGACATTTTGGACAAATTTATGCTCCCAACTTTGTGGAAACAGTATGGGGATGGCCCATTTCTGTTCCAAAATTACTGCGCACCTTGTTTGGGAGCCAAATGCTTAAAGTGGAGCTCCACCCAAAAAGAGAAGCTCCACTTGTTCGTACCCCTCCCCCTCGACTGCTACATTTAGCACTTTTTGGGGGGGGTGGGTACCTGAATTTGAGAGATACCAACTTCTACTTCACACGGCAATCTGCGTCATGTCCTGGTCCTCTTCCTTCCCTGTGGGGAATGAGTTGATGGAAGTGGTAAAAGATTAGTTGGAAGTGTGATAGGCTTCCCTGAAGAGATGAGTTTTGAGGGATTGCCTTAAGGTAGCAAGAGAAGGAGATAGGTGGACAGGTTGAGGTATAGAGTTCCAGAGATGGGAGAGGCCCTGGAGATGAGCATGGGAAGAGGAGACGAGGGAGCTTGAGAGTAGGTGGTCTTGGGAGGAACGGAGAGGACGATTTGGGCGATATTTGGAGACAAAATTGGTGATGTAGCTCGGGGCAGAGTTGTGAATGGCTTTGTAAGTTGTGGTTAATATTTTGAATTTAATTTGCTGGGCGATTAATTTATTACCACAGAGTTTTTAGTAATTTGGGGGTCCCCTTATTGTTACAGGGGGCTTCCAGATCCTGCTAAGTCCTTTCCCGTCTGAAATTTCCTTTGCATGGGGTCTCCCATTAAAGGATAAGTTTACTTTTTTAAAATCACAGTGCTGTGGTAGTTCATTGAAAACTGCAAGCCGACATCTGTAAAGGCTGCCGGACACTGTGTTTTTCCATTCACAGAGAACTGAATGAGTGATGTGGCTGGGTGGGCGGAGCCCTGTACGGCTGCATATTTTTTAAAATTCTGCCAGCAGACACGGGGAGAAGATCCCTGGTCTGCTTTCACAGCGGGGATTGGGGGGGGGGGGGGGCGTGGGGCAGCTGCATTCATAGCATGCTACGTTACACCCTGAACATGGGTGTAACATGTTATGAAAGTTGAACTTATCCTTTAAATTCATACCAGATATAAAGGACCTTGTATGAATTATGGTACAAATCCCAAGCTGTTTTTTTATATAACCACTTCCTGCAAATCGACGTTGCTTTGAGGAAGTGGTTGTACAGGCTTCAACTCGCTACTGTTTTTTAGAGCTGGCGGTTGGCTTTCTAGTGATAACAACCGATGCGGCTCAACAGCCGCTCGTCCATTATGACAAGGCGTGGGAGGTGGAGGGGACCGTTTGGCCCGGGTTTTCCGTTTCACCAGGAAACCCGAGCGACCAGCCAGCACGTTCACCGGCTGGCCAGAGTCCCGAACAAAGCCGGAATCGGCTTTGATCAGGTCTCCGATGTAGTAACCCCTAAGCAACGTAATTTCCAGTTTACTCAGCTGCCAATGGCGCCGATTTAAAAAAAAAAAAGGCAGATTTTGGCGTTTTGAATACTTTTAAATGCAAAGGAGGGTTTGGGGGCTTTTAAAGAGTGCCTGTCACTGCCTATTGCTGTCACATGGGATGTTTAAATTCCTTGCGACAGCAATAAATGTGATGAGATTTTTTTTTAAAAGGGACAGTGTAAAAAAAGAAAATGTAAACACGCCCCTGTCTCTGTGTGCTCGTGCACCAAAGAAAATGCAAATGTAAGTCATGCCCGCATATGTAAACGGTGTTCAAATCACACATGAGGAATTTCCGTGATTGTCAGAGCAAGAACAATAAATAATTCTAGCAAAAGACCTCCTCTGTAACTCTAAACAGGTAACCATTAAAAATATTGCGCAATTTTAAACTGTACCATGTTAGGTATCTATTTACTCGGAGTAACATCATCTTTCACAATATACAAAAAATTTGGGTAACTTTACTGTTTAGTTTTTTTCAGCGAAGTGTATTTTTTATTTTTTTTTAATTGCATTTGATAGACCGCTGCGCAAACACCGTGTGACATAAAATATTGCAACAGCCGCCATTTTATTTTCCAGTCTTTGCTAAAAAATATGTATATTGTTTGGGGGTTCTAAGTAATTTTCTAGCAAAAGAAATACTGATTTTAACTTGTAAGCAACAAATGTCAGAAATAGGTTTGGTTAAACTATCTCCGCCCCTTTGCTTAAATGGACAGGGATTCTCAGCCATGTAAGAGAATGAGTATGGGAATGCAATAATAACCTCAACATTGGTGAACATTAGTGCAAAAATAAGGGGGTTATAACCTCAACATTGGTGCCAGAGATTGCAATAATAACCTCCAACATTGGTGCCAGTGATTGCAATAATAACCTCCAACATTGGTGCCAGTGATTGCAATAATAACCTCCAACACTGGTGCCAGTGATTGCAATAATAACCCCCAAGATTGGTGTTAATGACTGCAATAACAACCCTGAATACTGGTGTCAGTGACTGCAATAACAGCACCTAAAATTGATGTCAGTGATTGAAAAAATGAGCCCCCAGGATAGGAATCGGTACCACACAAAACATATAATACAGGATTTATATAGTGCCAACGCAGTGCTTTACAAAATAAAGAGACAATACAGTTACAATACAAGTCAAGGAAACTGTAAGTAGTACTATCCCATGACTAAAGCCTCGTACACACGGTTCGACGGTCGTACGTACGAACGGCTCAAATCGTATGTTGGCTGTTGTATCTAGCATACTGACTGCACTACACGATCGTACGACCAAAGAAAGAAAGTTCAGGTGCATGTAATTAGCATCCGGCCGTTCCTGACTTCTGAGCATGCGTGTTTTGCACAATACAAATTGTTGGACCAACTTCTCAGTACACGCGATACAACGGTTGTATGACCGCTTGTTGGTACTACCAAGTTTTCTAGTCTGCTCATACAACTTCTGTTTTACGACCGTTGTATGTAGGCTGTTCTAATCGCGTGCACTAACGATCAATTTCGCATACAACGGTCGTTTGTACGACCTGTTGTATACGATCGTCGACTCGTGTGTACGAGGCTTGTCAGTGTGACGAAACATGTCGGGCGTGGCTGTACGGCAATCATCTGATGTTACTGCTGTGAGGAGGGGACGCTCGTACTGCAGACGGCATGGAGTGAGGTATCCCAGCGAACACGGTCATTCCTGTATCAACAGCAAATTGTTTACATGCGCTTATATGATTTTAACCTTGTGAGTGTGATGGCTTATGGAAAGATTTCTTCAATAAATGCACCTTAATCATCACAATGTTGCACTAGTGGAGGCTTTTGTTTTCTCCCCTTTACATGTGACACCTTCTGACGAGTTGACTCTGGAGCAATCAGTTGAGAGATCTATGCTTTACTAGCCAAACACGAGAGTGTGAGGCCAGAGTTTGTGGTGAGTTTAAATCTTATGGGGAGCGGTTGTCACTGGCACTTTGTGTGGTGGAGTCCAATCACTGCTGCAACACCCTTCAGAGGACTGTGTATTCTGCCACCTTTATCTTGGGATTTTCTTACTATGGACTTTTTATATCGTCATTGATGCAATATTTTTTATCTATCTTTGATAGCGCTGCCTTGCCACGTTTTGTGACATTGAATTCACGTTATGTGGTATATGTATTAAAGTAGTAGTTATGTTAAGAGCTTTGCTAACTTGTTCCAGGATAGTGAATCAGTAAGTAACAAAGCAAATGAATCAGCATGACAGCCAGGCAACTAGGATTTCCTAAAGTACTAGTCACTGTTTTCTCTTTATATATTTGTCACATGATAGGATTTTTATGATAGATTTTTGTGTGCAGAAATGTAATCTAAATTCTGCAATACATTCTTCCACTGCAGGCAGTGCTGAGTCTGAGCTGAATATTTCTTTCTCATTTAGTGTAAGTATTGGGAAGAGAAAGTATATGGGGTTTGCAGTATAGGTTATTATTGTTTCAGTTCCACTTATGTTTAAGAGCTTGTAAAAAGGAAGGAAGCACACAGTGGACTGGAAATCCTGTGCTTTTTTGTAACATGCACAAACTAGTGGTGCTACCAGAGCACAATAAAAAAAAAGTCACATAACAAGTGTATTGTTTTCAAAGACACAGCCGGCTCATAGACTTGCATTGTAAGAAGCAGCAATAAAGCACAACCATTTTGTAGCAAAGCAGGAAGCAGAAGCTGCATATGTAATGGGCAGATCAGGCTGTGCTCCAGCACACGTTTAATATTGTAATAATATACTATGTAAAAACACAATTTTTTTTCCCAACATTAAGGCTGGATTCACACCTATGCGAATTGGATGCAAATTTCCCCACATCCAATTCGCATAACAGGAGATTGTGACTGGCTCTCTATGGAGCCTGTTTAGACATCTCTGCAGCAGGTCCGGTGCGTCTTTTGGACCGTTTTAGGTCCGAATTCAGCCCAAAATTCAGGCTGAAATCGGACCTGAAACTGCAAACTAGCACATACCGGACCACTGCTGGGAGCCGCTGCGGGTTTCAGTGTGAACCCAGCCTAAAGCAACTGTTACCTGAAAAAAATTCTAAAGAAATGTCCCCTGCAAAACAAAATGATTAATTGTATGATGGGTGGCAAGTCTCAGCTTCACCCTGTTCAAGGCCCATGGCGGCCAGTCTCAACAAGTGGTTGTAATCCTAAAAAAAAATTGATCCTGTTCCCTTAAAGCAGTGCCTGTGCTGTGTAATTTGGCCCCCGGTATAACCTATATTACCTGGCTGATCCTGCCTGGTTCTGCCCCCCCAGTAAACTGACCACAGTTTATCATGGCTGCTGAGCCCTGACACCATGGTCAGTTTACGTGCCTTCGTCCTTCGCAGCCCTGCTCTGCCCTTCTCTTTGCTCCTCTCCCTGCCTGTCAGCTATGTGAGTGCTGATCTGCTCCCCTCCTGCTGCTATCAAACCGCAATGACGTTCCTACAATCAGCTCTGCTATAGTAAATAATGTCCCCAATGTACGTGTTTTTTTTTTTAAATGCCGCTGTGTACCTCATTTCATAGCTCCAGTCGGCGCTCACGTGACTGACCGCCTCTCTTCTCCTCCCCTCTCCGCCTCCTGGCTGATGTTAGCAGGGGTTTCTCAGCCCCGCCTGCTTTGCTGTCAGATTGAGAGAGATGGCTAACGTGAGTGCCGATCTGTGCTATGAAATGAGATACACAGCCACATTTAAAAAAAAAAAACACACACTGGGGGCATTATTTAATATAGCAGAGCTGATTGGAAGAATCTCATTGAGTGGCCTAACAACCACTTTCACCCTGTTCAAAGGCAATGGCAGCCAGTCTCAACTTCACCCTGTTCAGAGGCAATGACAGCCTAGTCTGACGGAGGAAAACCCTATTTTTCCATCCGACTGCGAATCAGATGACAACGGACAGACTGATCCATTGTCATCCGATTTCCCATAGGGGAGAGCGGAGCTCTGATGGATCCGTCTCTGCACAGAGAGCAGACACGGATCTGTCGGCTCAGCAGGGATCAGCGGAGCAATCCTTGCTGAGCAAACGGAGTCCGTATACAGAGACGGCTGTGTGAAACAGGCCTTAAAGTGAAACTTTTAATCAGAAAATTAAGTCCTGATAGATCACTTCAGACTGGCACCTTTGGCGGGTATAGCTATGCCAAGGAAGGACAGAATAGGGAGAGATAAAAGAAAAGCAGGAGAGGTGAACCTCAGCACTAAAGCTTCTGTCAGCTTTCCCTTCTAGCTCAGCCAAGACATACAATCAAGGCTGGAAATGCACACATCTCAATTACAGAAAGTGACCTCTCTGTGCAGAGACGGATCCGTCAGAGCTCCGCTCTCCCCTATGGGAAATCGGATGACAATGGATCAGTCTGTCCGTTGTCATCTGATTCGCAGTCGGATGGAAAAATAGGGTTTTCCTCTGTCAGACTTTATGGGTCTGGAAGAGATCAGAGAACGACGGGTGTCAGCGGACATGTCTCCGCTGACATCCGTCGCTCCATAGGGCTGCATGGAGTGTCCTTTCAGGTGCACCTGAAAAAAATAACAGGCATACCTGAACGGAATGTCGGTGTGAATGTAGTCTTACTGAAATCAACTGGCACTTGCATACTTAAAGAGGAGTTCCACTCAAAAGTGGAAGCTCCACTTGTTTGCTTCCTCCCCCTTTTGGGGGGAGGGGGGGGGAACAGGTAGGTGCCTGTCCCCACTTCCGGGAGACCTGGCTGTAGCAAATTACGGCAAAGTCCCCCGAAAGTTCGGCCCCCTCCTCCTTCCCCCACCTCTGGGCCAGTTAGAAAGCACAGCACACTTCACGCATGTGCAGTAGGGCAGTGGTTCTCAACCCTGTCCTCAAGTACCCCCAACAAGCCATGTTTTGGGAATTTTTCTTAGATAAAAGAGCTGTCCAAAATACCAAGTCATTGACTCTGATTTAAAGCACCTGTGCAAGATAAAGGAAAGCCTGAAAACATGGCCTGTTGGGGGTACTTGAGGACAGGGTTGATAACCACTGCAGTAGGGAACCGGCTGTTTCCCTTACCACGAATGGTGGCAGCAGCACCCGAGAGCTGATCGGAAAATTGTCTGGGGTGCTGACATCACAGAATCCCTGGACAGGTAAGTGTCCTAATATTAAAAGTCAGCAGCTACAGTATTTGTAGCTGCTGACTTTTAATTTTTTGGTGGGGGGGACTGGCCCTCCACTTTAAGATGGCCATATACTAAGGCAGATAGCAGAGGAAGAAGACAGCAAAGAGAAATGGCATGTACATTGAGGCAAGTACACACTATAGAAGTATATGCTTTGATCATTGTTCATTTCAGAAGTTTAGAACCACTTTAACCAGTTCCCTCCTTCCAGGTGGATATCATATGACGTCCTGGTCACAACGCTTGTGCCTGCCTCCGGGGGCGTGCAGCATGGTGAGCTGTGTCCCTCTGACTAAGCGCATCACTGATCAGGGTAAAGAGCCAATGGCATTGGCTCTTTACGATGTGATCAGCTGTGTTCAATCACAGCTGATCCCATGTAAACAAATGTCTGTTATCAGTATTTCCTTTCCTCACCGCTGTCCATGTGTGATGAAAGGAAAGCCTATAACCGGGGACATTTACACTGATAATCAGTGCCCTGGTGATCAGTGCAGCCCCATCAGTGTCAGTGTCCATCAGTGCAGCCTCTTCTGTTTAGTTTAGTGCCGGACGGCAAGGAGTTATTTTCTATTTTGTTTTATGACCTGCAAACCTTTTATCAAAATAAACCTGGCAAGCTGCCAGATTTCAAAGAAGATGCCTGCACGCTAACTATTTTCATCAGGAAAGATGATCCCCATGAGCTAATCTTCCACACGTGGTGGACTCAGCGGGCATCTTCCCAAAATGGAGGAGATGTTGAAGGCCTTGCTACAGGCAACTGTGGCTCAGCGGAAACCAACCTCCAGGTTGCGCAGGCCGCTGCAGCTCAGCGGGAGGAGAGTCACAGACAGCATGAGGCTCAGCAGGAGGAGTGTCGCCAGGCCATCGCAGCACAGCAGGACGCGAATCACCAGGCTATCACAGTACAGTTGGACGCCAATCATCAGGCCATCTCAGCACATCAGGTGACGAATCGCCAATTTGCAGAGGACCTGCTGGAATTAACCACTTCAGCCCCGGAAGGATTTCCCATGTTAGGACCAGAGCACTTTTTACGATTCGGCACTGTGTCGCTTTACCTGACAATTGTGCGGTCGTGCAACGTTGTACCCAAACAAAATTTGTGTCCTTTTTTTTCCCACAAATAGAGATTTCTTTTGGTGGTATTTGATCACCTCTGCGTCATTTCTGATCACCGCTATAAACAAAAAAAGAGCCACAACTTTGCAAAAAAAGAATTTTTCTTATTTTTTTGCTAAAATCCAAATCCAAAAAAATAAATAAAAAAAACAGTTATTCATCGGTTTTGGCCGATTTATATTCTTCCTCATATTTTTGGTAAAAAAATTGCAATCGGCGTTAATTGATTGGTTTGTGCAAAAGTTGCCGCGTTTACAAACCATGAGAATTCATTTCTGACGTTTTTACAGTTTTTTTTTTTTTTTTTTTACTGGTAATGGCGGTGATCTGCGATTTTTATCGGGACTTTGCTATTGGGGCTGACATTTTTGACACTTTTTTGGGACCAATGACATTTATACAGCGATCAGAAATTTAAATATCCACTGATTACTGTAGAAATGTCATTGGCAGTGAAGGGGTTAACCTGCAGGGGCATTGAAGGAGTTAACTGTGTTCCCTGGGCGTGTTCTAACTGTGAGGGGGCTGGGCTACCATGGGCATAAGAGATCTCACTGATCCCAGTGACAGGGATCAGTAGATCTTTTAAATGCCCACTGACAGAGTGGGGAACCGCCATGTTTACATCTGCGATTCCTCGTTCTCTCTCTCTGCCAGGTCATCGCGGCTCGCTGATGGACATCGGGTCCGCCCGAGCCGTGGGCACACTCCTGCAGAGTGCAGCGGGCACCAGAGCGCGCCGCCAACGGCACTTTCCCACCCGCTAGCTGTGCCCCCATTTATAGACAGCGATTTGCGGAATAGAGCCACACTGCAGCAGTAAATGTAAGCGAGCCGGTATGGAACCGGTTAACGAAGGGGCCTGCACTTACGGTGACAGTGGAACCAATGTTGGTACACTCCAAGAAGATGACACCCGCGGATGACGTGGAGGTATATCTCACGTCTTTTGAAAGAGTCGCTCTTCGCAAAGGATGGCCAAAAGAACAGTGGGCAGGACTGTTAGCACCATTCTTGACCAGTGAACCCCAAAAAGCCTACTTTGATCTGGAACTAGATAAGGCATAGGACTATGAGACCCTAAAGGCAGAGATACTTGCACGCCTAGGGGTCACCTTGGCAGTCTGGGCCCAACGAGTGCATCAGTGGACCTACCACACCGACAAGCCACCCCGCTCGCATATGTTCGACCTGGTCCTCCTCACTAGGAAGTGGCTGCAGCTGGAGACTTTGCCAGGTCCCCAGATTGTGGAGTGCGTGGTCATGGACCGCTATCTACGTGTGGTCCCTGCTGCTTTGAGGAAATGGGTCAGTCATGGGGACCCCAAAACCGCCAACCAACTCATGGACCCCGTGGAGAGATCCATGGCGGCTGAGGACTTGTTGAGCCCATCTGCGCCCCAATTCGGTGTGCCTAGGGGTGAAAGGGCCCCCAGTGGATCTGGTAAGACTGTCCCAATCCTCAAGGGCATCGGGAAGAGACTATGGGCTCTAGACCTGTAGACTGGCCAAAGAAGCCAGGAAGGTCTTGGGGACCCTTGAGAGGACTGGGTATAGAGCACATACCGATGCCATTCATTGGGCCATATTGCTGCCAATTGTCACCTGAATGATGAACCCATTCAATGCGATTATACTTATGTGAATAGACACCTTTCCCTTTTTGTGCAAGTCACATATACAGCATCATGTTCATGTCACATGGAGAAGCAAATGTGTGTGATTTCTGTTGATGGGAAGCCAGTCACCATACTGCTTGACTGGTAGTGTGGTAACGCTGGTTAAAAGCAATTGTGTAAATCCTGCAAGGTTACACCCTAGCACTGTTGGGGTCATTTTCATCCATGGGGACACTCGTGACTACCAGACGGTGGTGGTTGAGATTGACACCCCTTGGGGCAGTGACACATTCAGTGGGGGTGGTACCGTCACTGCTTCATGACGCCCTAGTGGGGAGGGATTTTCCCAATTTTTGGAGGTTATGGGAAGGCACAGGGAGTCTGAAGGATAGAGCTCCCCCTGCTGCGGAAGCACGCAAAATCTCACCAGACCCTTTTTACCAAATGGAAGGGGAAACTGGTGGCAGGACCGAGGAAGGAGGAGACCCTCTTCCTTTTCCTGTAATGGCTGGGGAGCCGGAGGAGCTGGAAGATAGCTCCCAGCTGGGGGCTAATGACCCAGAAAATGTCTCTGACCTTGGCCATGAGAGTGAACAGAATGTAGTACCTGACTTAGAGGTCCGGAGAGAGGACTTCTGTACAGAGCAACTACGGGATGCCACTCTCCTTAGAGCCAGAGAAAACGTGAAGGTGATGGATGGGGAACCTGTGGACCCTAATTGGGGGGTGTTTTTTCCCTACATGGCTCTTAAAAATAATTTGTTGTATCAGGTGGTAAAACGTGGGGAGGATGAAGTAGAACAGCTAGTGGTTCCCAAACCCTTTCGCGGGATGGTGCTAGATCTGGCCCATGGACATATAATGGGGAGACATCTGGGTATGGAGAAGACCAGGAAGAGAATAACCCAGAGATTCCTCTGGCCCGGGTTGCATGCGGATGTCAGAAAGTATTGTGAATCCTGCCCTGACTGGCAACTCACTGTGCCCTTGCCCCATTTTCGTAGTCCCCTTGTTCCACTGCCCATAATTGAAGTGCCATTCGAAAGAATTGGCATGGATCTCATGGGACCCGTAGTAAAGTCTGCCCAGGGACACCAGCACATCCTGGTAATACTACATTACGCAACCCGCTATCTGGAAGCCATACCCTTGCAGAACACCTCCACTACGACTATCGCCAGGGAGTTGGTCCAGGGTGGGGATCCCTAAAGAGGTCTTAACGGATCAGGTCACCCCGTTTATGTCCCGTGTAACCAAGATATTGTGCAGGTTGTATAAAATCACCCATCTCCGTACCTCAGTCTACCACCCCCAAAGGATGAACTTTTGGAGAGGTTTAATAAAACACTCAAAAGCATGTTGAAAAAGGTAGTGGAGAAAGATGGGAGAGATTGGGATATGTTGCTGCCGTATCTCATGTTTGCTATACGAGAGGTCCCGCAGGTGTCTACGGATATTCCCCCTTTGAACTCTTGTATGGTAGACATCCCAGGGGGCTGCTAGATGTCGCAAAAGAGACGTGGGAAGGAGAGACCACCCCATATAGAAGCGTCAGAGCATGTCTCCCAGATGCAAGTTCGAATTGCAGCGGTCCTGCCCTTGGTAGGAGAGCATATGGAGCAAGCCCAGAGAAGGGTTTATAATCTGGGTGCCAAAACCCGGACTTTCCACCCCGGAGAGAGTGCTGGTGCTAGTCCCCATGGCTGAAAGTAAATTTCTAGCAAAGTGGCAGGGTCCCCTTGAGATTAGGAAGAGTAGAGGAAGTGAACTACAAAGTTTACCAGCCAGGGAAAAGGAAACCAGAGCAAATTTACCATGTGAATCTCTTAAAACCGTGGAAGGACAGAGAGAGTTTAGTGGCCGTGCCCACTCCTCAAAAGGACAGGCTATCCATGACCCCGGATGTCCTCATAAATGAGTCCTTGTCACTGAAGCAACAAAATGATGTTAAGGAATTTATGTGATTAATTAAGTGAAAATACGGACTCTCTCCCCCCTACCAAGACTGACCATCGTACTACAACATGACAGAATTACGGAACCAGGGGTCCGCGTAAATGTAAAACCATACTGGATACCTGAGGCTAGATGGGAGGTGGTGGAGAAGGAAATAAAAATCAAGTTGGAGATGGACATGATAGAGGAGTCCCACAGCGCCTGGTCGAACCCCATAGTGCTGGTCCCAAAGCTCGATGGCATTATCAGGTTCTGTAACGATTTCAGGAAACCGAATAACGCGTCTAAGTTTGACGCATACCCGATGCCACAGGTTGATGAACTTGTGGACAGGTTGGGAGGTGCCCGGTACATAACAACCCTAGATCTAACTAAGGGCTACTTGCAGATCCCCCTGAGTCAGCAAAGGAAAAAACAGCCTTTTCTACCACCCAGGGGTCCCTTCCAGTACAAGCGAATGCAGTTTGGTCGGCATGGGGCCCCTGCATCTTTCCAGAGAATGATGGACAAAATCTTGAGGCCGCATCGCCCCTATGCCGCTGCCTATTTGGATGATGTGGTCATCCACAGCCCAGATTGGGAAACACATTTGCCCCGATTACAAGCAGTGGTAGATACTCTTAGGGTAGCAAGTTTAACAGGCAACCCAAAAAAGTGTGCCATAGGCCTGGAGGAGGCCAAATACCTTGGGTATGGTATTGGTCAGGGACTGATCAAGCCCCAGACCAACAAGATTGAGGCAATTCAAAAATGGCCCCAGCCAGTGAATAAAAATCAGGTTCCTGGGGATTACAGATGGTTCATACCCGACTTTGCCACCATTGCCGTCCCTCTGACCAATCTGACGAAGGGTCGAGGGTCGGGTATGGTTAAGTAGAATCCCAAAGCCGAGAAGGCATTCCAGAAGTTTAAGCAAGGCCTTTGTGTACAAACGGTGCTCGTGACTCCGAACTTCGCAAAGGAGTTTGTTGTACAGACGCCTCTGAGGTGGGACTAGATGCTGTTCTGTCCCAGATCGATCATCTACTTAAGCAGGAAGCTTAAGAGGCATGAGAGGAACCAGGAAGTGGGCCTTAGAGGCGCTGAAGTACTACCTCTTAGGAAGGTCGTTTAGGCTAGTCACTAATCATGCACCCCTGAAGTGGATGTGTGACAACAGGAAGACTAGGTGGTTTCTGGCCCTACAGCCATTTAAGTTCACAGTGGAACACCGGGTGGGAAGATTCCAAAACAATGCAGATGCCCTCTCCCGGGTCCACCGTATGGTCAGGACAGTTGCTCAACCGCAGGGGCTTGAGCAGAGGGGGAGGATATGTGACGGTATGCAAAGCAAAGTGGTAGACGGACGCTACCTGTTGCCTCGTATGCGTTCATTGAGACTGGATTAAACTGAGTCTGGTCCAGATTTTCCCAGCCACCGTGGCAGGGCTGGTTCCAGAGTTTGTGGTCCACTGGAATCCACCAGCAGGTGTCTTAAATAATCAGGAAGAGATCTCAATTGAGCTCTGTCCTGGAACTCAGAGGGGAATCTGAGGGAGCTCTGTGTCTGTTTGGACTTTAAAAAAACAAGGTTTGCATTTTGGCTTAGGCTTTGTGGGTGTCGGGGGCCAGCCCCACACCGTATAGTGAGGAAACTATACTGTTTAGTTTAGCGCCGGACAGCAAGGAGTTATTTTCTGTTTTCTTTGTTTTATAACCTGCAAACCTTTTTTCAAAATAAACCTGGCAAGCCGCCAGATTTGAAAGAAGTTACCTGCACGCTGACTATTTTCCTCAGGAAAGATGATCACCATGATCTAATCTTCCACAATATATAAAAGAATAAATATGGTGTCATACTTAAGAGTATTTGACACCCAAGGTGGATCAATTTTTAATAGTTCCCTGCTGTATATGATAAAATTATTGTAAAATTTACACGATTAAAAAAACAAATGATAAGAAAAGAAGTATAGACAGACTTCCTTACATTGGTGATCTGTGGAAAAAATGGGTCCTTATATTGGTGTTTAGTGAAAGGGCCCCTTACATTTTGGTTAGTAGGAGAGCCATGCCCTTGCATTGCTGGTCATTGAATAAGTGCAACCTTACAGTTATGCCCAGTGGGAGAGGCGTCTCCTGAGACTCCTTTCACACTAAGGCGGTTTTCAGGCATTTTAGCGCTAGAAATAGCCTCTGATAAGCTCTGATAATCTTATCTGACATTTGCTGCTTACAAATAAAAATCCAGTATTTTCTGCTAGAAAATGACTTAGAACCCCAAACATTGCATATTTTTTTTAGCAGAGACCCTAGAGAATAAGATGGCAGTTGTTGCAATATTTTATGTCACACGATATTTGAGCAGTGGTCTTTCAAATGCAATTTTTTGGGAAAAATTACACTTTCAAAAAAAAAAAAAAAAAAACTAAACAGTGCTGTTAGCCCAATTTTTTGTATATGTAAGATGTTACGCCGCGAGAATCGTGATCTTTATTATAAGCAAAAAAATTGTGATTCTCATTTTGGCCAGAATCATGCAGCTCTGCTGTACGGGATTGTGGCCTGTTACTCACCATGCATCTGACCCCATTTTTCAGCCCCCCCCCAAAATAATGAACCCCTTGGCCAGGGGCCCTAAAACCCACATTGATCTCTGCGTGTGTTCTGTTCCACCCTACCTTACAGACAGGTAAAAAGACCCTTGGTGTCATGCTGCTGTCTTTGACAAGTGGGATTGGCCTCATCAGTTGGTAGGTCAGTCAGCCTTTTCCAACCACTGAAGGAACCCTAAGGTTTCCATGGAACCCTGGTTGAGAATGGCTGTACAGGCAGTCCCCTAGTTATGAACATCCGACTTATGAACGACTCCTACTTACAAACGGAGGGAGACAACAGGAAGTGAGAGGAAATCTCCCCCTAGGAAGGGAAATTCACTCCTGTAAGAGTTATTATGGGAAAAAGGTGTCTCCACTGAAGCTTTATCACCAAGGTTTGTTTCTACAACAAGCCAAAATTTTCAAAATCCAATTATCATTGGGACAGGAAGTGAGGTGAAATCTTCTGAACAGAAACATAGACAGCAAAACAAACATTACAGGGGTGTTAACCCT
>BLSH010424549.1:1257028-1279565 GCA_018402905.1 Glandirana rugosa | reverse complement strand
CCCAGAAAAATGGACAGACATTCCATCCCACCTTGTCTTGTGTGCGTCTCTTTCAGCCCCCCCCCAAAATAATGAACCCCTTGGCCAGGGGCCCTAAAACCCACATTGATCTCTGCGTGTGTTCTGTTCCACCCTACCTTACAGACAGGTAAAAAGACCCTTGGTGTCATGCTGCTGTCTTTGACAAGTGGGATTGGCCTCATCAGTTGGTAGGTCAGTCAGCCTTTTCCAACCACTGAAGGAACCCTAAGGTTTCCATGGAACCCTGGTTGAGAATGGCTGTACAGGCAGTCCCCTAGTTATGAACATCCGACTTATGAACGACTCCTACTTACAAACGGAGGGAGACAACAGGAAGTGAGAGGAAATCTCCCCCTAGGAAGGGAAATTCACTCCTGTAAGAGTTATTATGGGAAAAAGGTGTCTCCACTGAAGCTTTATCACCAAGGTTTGTTTCTACAACAAGCCAAAATTTTCAAAATCCAATTATCATTGGGACAGGAAGTGAGGTGAAATCTTCTGAACAGAAACATAGACAGCAAAACAAACATTACAGGGGTGTTAACCCTTCCCTATGCTATACAAAAAGCTTAAAAATATTTGTTTTGGCTGAAGCTACACTTAAAAAATGTACCTGTTCCGACTTACAAACAAATTCGACTTATGAACAACCCTACAGTCCCTATCTTGTTTGTAACTCGGGGACCGCCTGTATTAACCACTTGCTGACCGCCGATCGGCATTTGACGGCGGCAAAGTGGTTCGTTCCCGCAAAACGCCGTCATATGACGGTGGCTGCGGGAACGAGCTTAGTGGGCGCGCTCACTGTGTTCGGGGAGGGCCAGGGAGCGGGTGCGGCGGCTTCGATTGCCGCCGGCTACCCGCGATGGCCCCCCCGGAGCGAAGGTCCATGTATGTAAACACAGACCTCCGCTCTGTGTGAGGGGGAAGGGCTGTGATCACAGCCTTCCTGTATGTGAAGGCTGTGACCACTTCCTTTCCCCAGATAGTGCAGTCCCCCTACAGTTAGAACACGCCCAGGGAACATAGTTAACCCTTAGAGCGCCCCCTGCAGGTTAACCCCTTCACTGCCAATGGCATTTACACAGTAATCAGTGCATTTTTATAGCACTGATCGCTGTATAAATGCCAATGGTCCCAAAAAAAGTGTCAAAATGGTCCGACATGTCCGCTGAAATATCGCAGTACCGCAAAAAAAAAAAAAATAAAAAAAAATTGCAGATTGCCGCCATTACTAATAAAAAGTAAAAAAACAAAAACCCCAAAAATGAATTCTCATCATCCGTAAACGCGACCACTTTTGCGCAAACCAATCAATAAACGCCAATTGCGATTTTTTTATCGCAAATATGAGGAAGAATATAAATCGGCCAAAAACGGTGAAAAAAAATGTTTTTTTATATATTTTTTTTGGATTTGTATTTTAGCAAAAAGTAAGAAATTTGGGTTTTTTTTTGCAAAATTGTCGCTCTTCTTTTGTTTATAGCGGCGATCAGAAATGACGCAGCGGTGATCAAATACCACCAAAAGAAAGCTCTATTTGTGGGGAAAAAAAAGGACGCAAATTTCGTTTGGGAACAACGTCGCATGACCGCGCAATTGTCAGTTAAAGCGACGCAGCGCCGAATCGCAAAAAGGGCTCCGGTCCTAAAGCTGGAAATCCTTCCGGGGCTGAAGTGGTTAAACCATAATTGTTGGCTCACGTTTCTCTGTTACTGGAGAACAGTCTGCTCCATTTCTGCGGTTTCTTTATTATTTTGCTGATGTATATTTAAAAATGTACATCAGAAATCTCATTAAACTCTGATTCATACCACAGAAAAATGTCATATGAGGCTAATTCTCCTTCAGGATATCAAAAAAAAAAATAGCAAATTCTTAGCCAAATTAGATTTTGCTATTTTAATTTATTCCCTGGCCTAATTCTAGGTCATATACATCCCCTTCCAGTCTTTATCCAGCTTTTGTGGATTTCTGCTGTAAAGTATATACATTAGCAGGCATGTGATACAGCTACTTTCTCAGGTCTTGAGAATGATCAGTGTTATTCTGGGTAATCCTATTACAGTGGAAAAAGTTATTACTACTATTAAATCATTTCCTAGTGGTGAGACTACTGGTCTTGATGGGCAGCCAATAGAGTGGTATGTGCATTCCATGGAGGATCTGGCCCCTCTCTTGTTACAAACATATCTGAAGGTTTTGTAAATGGTAGACTTTGCTCTTTAATAAAACAAGAGGCAATGTTTCTGTAGTAAAAATCCCAATAATCACAGCTATAAAACTCACATTCATTTAACGAATGTTTAAAAGAAACCTCTCAATTTTGATCTCCACTAAACATTTAAATGATTTTGTGCAGTGGGTGGACCTTTTTTTTCTCCAAATACTTTTAAACACAGTCACACACACACACACACACACATATATATATATATTTTTTTTTACAAATTGTAATTTTTCTCACATATAGAAGGCAGCATACCAGCAGCTGCTTGCTTTGAGGCATACATTAAAGTCCAAAGGATAGCGGTACAGGCATAGGTGTGCGCACATAGGGTGGCAGGTGTGCCTGGGCATACCCTAATCACCCTGTACTGTGCAGATTTCCCCTGCTGCCTGGCTGCATAGAAAGGGACTCTCTGTCCTTAGTCTCTTTATCTGTCTTGAAAGTGAGACATCAGGGGTCTGTTTAGACCTCTGATATTTCACCAAAGCCCCACAGCAGGGCTCCTAAAAAAAATGAAAAAATAAAATATAATATTGTAAAAAATAATACAAAAACAAAATTCTAAAAATAAAAATAAACTACTGGCACCTATCTATTGTGGTGCACACCCTAATGCAATAGGCTGCGCACACCTATGGGTACAGGATAGCTGGACATGGATTTTCACAGGTAACAAATTATTACTTAAGCCCAATTTGCTTGTATTCATTCAGCAGCTCTTCACAAAGATTGAGATCCCCCAGGAGAGGGCATTCACCCAAATTGAGAAATCCAAGTGGAATAAGTCAAAGAGAATGGCAAATGAAAATCCCTGAGGAGTTCAAAGCCTTTATTGATCAACTTATTACAAGAAGCAGGGCAAGAGACAACCAAAGCATTTCAGTGACCACACGATTCCCCTTCTTCAGGGCTAGAGGAAAAGTAACTAAAGGCAAAACTTTTTATTTTATTTTGGATACAGTAACAGAGGGTTATAACCCCCTCAGTTTTTTTTGTGCCTGCCCCATAACCAAAGCAAGAAGTGAGGGTGTCCTGCCAGCACTCCTGGCTCCTCCACCAAGTGCCCCTAAAAGCATAGCACTTGCTTTGGGGGCACAAGTGCATGCTCGTTTCCTAACCCCACTCTATACATCCATAAAACACATAGTGCTACGGCACGGTCCCACCCACCACCCGGCTCTATCCTCATTGGCTCACTGGCTGTGATTAACAGAGAACAAGACCCAGTGTTCTGTCAAAATAGCCAATTCATCAAGATCTCCAATCACATCCCTTCCAGTTACTGTAAAGCATCAGTAATTGGAGATTTAGACGAGTTGCTGTTTTGACAACACCGGCAAGCGTATACACTCAAAACAGCAAACTCTTTGTGTACTGAACAGAACAGCGGCTGAGGAAAAAGGTTGTCACCATCTTGGAGGCGGCCATGTTGTTGGTTAGTATCCTGCGGACTAACAATGTCTGCTCATAATATGGTGTATCAGAGTGTACACGCTTGCCGGTGTTGTGTTAAAACAGCAACTCATCTAAATCTCCAATTACTGATGCTTTCCAGTAAACCGAAATTATGTGATTGGAGATCTCAATGAATTGGCTATTTTGACAGGACAGCCAAGGTGCCCATGCACATTGCTGGATCGAAAGGGGGCCCAAGGGAGTATTGGGGGGGGCAGCACACAGGTTTTTTACCTTAATGCACAACCACTGTAATTGTGACTACTTAATCACTTCTCCATGTTTAGAAACCTTAGGAAATAGCAGAAAATGCAAAAGGGCAGTCAACCAGTGCAACCAATCAGATTTTAGATGATCTGAGTGAGATCAGCAAAGAAGTAGCTCCCGAATCCTATCAGTTATTACACTTTGAAAAGCTTTATTGGTTTTCACCGCTTTATATGCACAGTGCAGTGTAGAGCCTCAGATGCGAGTAAAATGAGATTGCCAGAGAGACTGTGGAGATGACAGGAGCAGTAATAGTTACATAGTTAATAGGGTTGAAAAAAAATAGTCCATCTAGCTCAACCAATTGAAAAAAAAAAGAATTATATAAATAAAACTATTGTATACCCATAGACAAAAAAAGCACCAATAAAGCATAGTCTACTTCACTCAAGTGGGGGAGAAAAATTCCTTCCTGATCCCCCAGGAGGCAATCAGATATTCCCTGGATCAACTACCCCTGGCGTTATTACCTCTAAAAATGAGTTTTTTGCATTTAGGAATGCATCCAACTCCTTTTTTAAAACAAGCTACTGAGCTGGCCAGAACTAGTTCTTGAGGGAGTTTATTCCACATTTTCACAGCTCTTACCGTGAAGAAGCCTTTACGTATGTGAAAGTTAAATCTCTTTTCCTCCAGATGTGGAGTGCCCTATTGTCCTCTGTAATGATCTGAACGTGAACAAAGCCTAGTACGCACTAGTTTTTTTGTTCAACCCAGCAGGCTGAGCAAAAAACTGACAGCTAAGGAGGAGCCGCTGTACTAACTATCCAATGTCAGCACAGCAATCTCCCCTTCTGTTCTATTGTGCTCTGACAGGCGGATGGCCCCCCACCAGAACACTCCAGTCAGAACTCTCAGCCATTGGCTGAGAGCGCTGGTCGGCAGACCTTTTACGGTCATGCCCCGACTGCAGTACACACGGGCCAAATGCCAGCCAGTTTTGATTGATGCCGCCCGACATTTGGCCCGTTTGTACTAAGCTTAACGTTACACCAAATTTACTGTATGGGCCACTTATGTATTTATACATGTTGATCATCATGCCCTCATTTGCAAAGGAGGCAGCAATGTTCCCAGAAACTTACAGGTATTCTCAAAGACTGGCATCTCTGTGGCAATGTTCAGGAATAGTGTTAACAAATTTTTTAAAGTTGAAGACTTTAGAAAGCATAAAGATGAAATACCCACATTAGGGCAGAGCTAGAAATGAGGTTTTACCACCAGTCACCAATTACATAAGCAGTGGCTCAGGAAGGCCAAAAGTTCATTTGGACAGTTGAATTTTAAAGTAAAGTACACTTGTCATGAGACTATAGGGGCTACCAATACTGGCCTTTGTCAGAAAATGCAAGAAATATCGTGGTGGCAAATGTTGGGCTTCTTTGTAAAATGCAAGAAATGAAGTAAATTCTTCAGTGAACTATGCCCATTAGTTTACTAGGCCATTGTGATATTAAAGTGTGGTGGATAGATTCTAGTGAAGTTATAGGCAGCATGTTGGCTTGTGGGTTAGACCAAAAGAAAAAGTGAAATATACACTATATTACCAAAAGTATTGGGATGCCTGCCTTTTGACCATTCTTCCAGAAGCACATTTGTGAGGTCAGGCACTGATGTGGACAAGAAGGCCTGGCTCACGTTCTCCGCTCTAATTCATCCCAAAAGTGTCCTATCAGGTTGGGGTCAGGATTCTGTGCAGGCCAGTCAAGTTCCTCAACCCCAAACTCGCTCATCCATGCTTTATGGACCTTACTTTGTGCACTGGTGGTCATGTTGGAACAGGAAGGGGCCACCCCCAAACTGTTCCCACAAAGATGGGATCATGAAATTGTCCAAAATGTCTTGGTATGCTGACACCTTAAGAGTTCCCTTCACTGGAACTAAGGGGCCAAGCCCAACCCCTGAAAAACACCCTCGCACCATAATCCCCCCTCCACCAAATGGTTCGGACCAGTGCACAAAGCACCTCAACCTGATAGAACACCTTTGGGATGAATTCATGCGGAGACAGGCATGCCTGACCTCACAAATGCGCTTCTGGAAGAATGGTCAAACATTCCCATAGGCACTCCTAAACCTTGTGGACAGTCTTCCCAGAAGAGTTGAAGCTGTTATAACTGCAAAGGGTGGGCCAACTCAATATTGAACCCTACAGACTAAGACTGGGATGCTATTAAAGTTCATGTGCATGTAGAAGCCAGCGTCCCAATACTTTTGGTTAAAAAAAAAAAGGGAAATGTCCTATACACATTTTCTGAATGGTCCCTACAGTATTATGCCATAATATGCTAGTGTGAACTAATACATTATGGCAGACTTAACTTAAAACTGAGCCCCCCAGTCATCCCTGCCGGCGCTCCCGTCTTTACCCAGTCTTCCTTCCAGGTTCGTGTTCTCCTGCCGTTTGAAAGACTGGGGCTGTGATGACTTCACTCCTGCGTATACGCATAAAAGTCAGCATAGCGGCGCAGTGCAGAGCATTACTGCACATGCACAGTGATGTCATCAGCCAGAGCTGATGTGGATATCCCTAAATGTAACACATTTAGGGGATATTCACTGTACCTACAGGTAACATTTTCAAGAAGCTTACCTGGAGGTACAAATTGTGAATAGGAGTTTACTACTGCTTTAACAAAATGTATATACTTCATTAAATAAAAACAATTTAGTTTAAACGTATTAAACATTTTTTTCCTTCAGATTTGACCATGATGTTGTAAGAAAAACACTGCACTCATAAGGACACATGAAATCACACAAGCCATCATCATCACATCTCCTTCATTTCTACATCAGACACTAACCTTTACTCCCTTACTGATTTCAATGGTACTAAAGAAAAATGAGTACTGTCCGTGATACTTTTTTTATTTGCACTAACATAAAATTTTTCAGGACAAGCTTTCGGGGTATCTCCCCTTCTTCAAGGTCCAAGCAGTACTCAAGCAGACCTTGAAGAAGGGGAGATACCCCGAAAGCTTGTCCTGAAAAATTTTATGTTAGTAAAAAAAGAATAAAAAAAGTATCACGGACAGTACTCAATTTTCTCTGGCACAATTGCACTAATACAGCTACAATTACCTCAAGTAATGGTACTAAACATACACGTTATGATGGCAAAACACACATACTCACTCACTCAAACACACGCATGCGCACGCACAATACTTCTGCATCTGACACTTTATAAGAAGTGCTCTCGGCACAGGTTTTTAATATGTAACAAATGTCTATGCTTCAGAAGCAGTACCCATTGATCCCCAAACTCGACTTCATGGATGCCCAAAAATGTTCCTCCATACCCTTGGGGTGTAATCATTAACGCATATGACATATAGTAAAATTTTCAATTTGGAATGATAAAAACTGTACAGAACCAATTCACGGCTTTGTTTGCAAAGTAATATTCTACACAAATTTCCCTCCATTTATGTGTCCTTCCATCCACTGATCCACAATTCTAGACCCCTTCTTGGCTTTGGTTTTGCTGTCGCCCACAGCATATTCACATTTCAGGTCCGCTGGGCTCAGTTTCTGAACTTGGCATACGTAGGTCAGGGTCATTTCTTACCATTGAAAACAAGCCAACCACGCTGAGAAGTGCAAGCAGCATTGTGACAGCACACAAGCTGAACATGTTCCTAGTTCCGTTCTGGTAGTCACTGTCATGGAGCACGAGAAGCCCCAGTCCAGCAAGCAGGTTCAAAGGCACTCTAAACCAATTCAACACTCCAGCCTGTTCTTTTTCTGGGATTAATCGACGCCTCAGAAAGCTCATAGCTGGGAAATAGAGGCCACAAGCAAGTTCAATGAGAAGGAACGCGAGGAAGGACTCCGTTGGCCTCTCCTGTCCTGGGCCTGTGGAGAAGGTCAGCATGAAAAGGGAGAAGAAAACCATGAGTACAGACAAGCAAAGTATATGCATGGGCTGCAAGTGATATTTCTTTGATGTCGCCAGACGATAAAGTGATGATCCAGTTGCGCTGGCTGCCATGAAGCCAGAGAAGGCGATGCCAAGTGGTGTGTTATGGGGATCCAGCACTGGAGTCCACAGGAAAATGAAGATATAAACCACGCTTTCAAATAATGCCTGAATGGCACCTAAGAGGACAACCCTGCGGTCCCTCAAAAGGCATCTCAGCCCATCGCCACAGCCTCTGGTAAAGCCGACACTCTGTCCGTGGTTCTCATCCCACTCTCGGAACACCAGAACGATAGCCAGGCCTAATAGAGGCACTGCAAGCACAGAGGGTGAGGCCGGCCCCAGACCAAGCCATTCTGCACATAAATTTGCTGTAATTCCTGCTAAAATAGAGATTCCTCCATTCCAAGTAGCCACTTGTGAAAAGGTGTGAGGGAGCCACTCTGCAGGGAAGTCATGATGTTCAGCGTGTTCATGGGCATACCAGGATTCAAAGGAAGAAAACAGCAAGCCACTGGAAAATCCACCAAGGACTCGGCTAGTCAGAAGCACAAAGTAATCCTGGGACAGCTTGCATAAGTAGCATGCTGACAGCAAAAGGCAAAAAAGTATGACTGATTTCCTACGCCCCAGTCGTCCTGTCAGGGGGCCACTCACCAAACCCGACAAAACAGTGGCGCCAAATCCACACACATAAATGATGGCGATCTGTCCTTCCAGGAAATGGTAATGCTGGTATAATTTATATAAATAGGGACCTTGTAACCAGTCCGCTGCCAAAGCAGGAAAATAAGCTCTGAAAAAACCATGTTGAAACTTTTTGAAGGCCGGGTTTCCTAATGCGCTGCTTATGGTAGATGTCTTCGAATGGCAAGCAGAAAACTCCAACACAACCCAGAGAGCCAGGAGCCCCAGGAGAACCAAGTATGCAATGACCAACATGTCTCAGTGAAATGGCATTCTGAAAGAAGAAAGCTGGAAATAATGAAAAAAAAAAATCAGGGTCAATACTTTAAATGATTAAACAGAAAAGAATAATTTTATTATTATCTCTAAAGCCATGTTTTCTGTTATAGCAGATGTCCCTGTCCTCAAGTTCCCCCAACAGGCCACATTTTGGGAATTTCTCTTAGATAAAATAGCTGTCCAAAATACCAAGCCATTGACTGATTTAAAGCCCCTGTGCAAGATAAAGGAAAACCTGCAAACATGGCCTGTTGGTGGTACTTGAGGACAGGGTTAAGAAGCACTGTGCACCAAGGGAGAGAATTCCTATCTCAGAGACACAACAGGAAGTGAAATCTCTTTAAAATGAGTGGAAATTCTCTCTTGCCACTGTGCACTGGAAGATTTCTTCACACCTGCTGTTCTGGTGACTACTGTAAAATTATGGATTTTCCATCAGATTCTTTCCCTGTTACAATGGTCAGCAGGGACACAGACAGCAATTAAAACAAAAGCAAGAAAAGAAGTTCTAAAAAATGGTTACACTGGCCCTTAGCTAAATCGCAGAGCAGCCAGAGCAATTCAGTGCTCCGGCCGCACTCTGTTTCCTGTTTTCCCCCCTTTTTTTCTAATACAATCTTTATTTGAGCTGTACAAAACATGTAGTGTACACTTCATTCATTGCAATGTCAGGCAGCATGACTCTTGACGTGGCAGTGCGATTCGGGCAATAAAATGCAGCACTTCTGTATTTTAGCACTAGCGCAATGTGAATGGGACACATAGGAAATAATTGTTTCCTGTGTGTCCTAGCGGTGACAGACATTTTACCATGTCACCGCATTTAATTGCCCCAAACTATTACACTATCTAAAACTAAAAGAAAAGTTGGTTTGGAACTTCCAGCAAATCATATTGAGGATGAAATCATGAGGCTTTTACAGCAGCTGTCACTATATAAAAACTGAACTACACACACCTATTCCCCAGCACTGTGATCCTGGGAGCGGATTCCAGGTATGGATCCCTGGTTGTTTCTATAGTCCAGGCCTAGATGCGGTCACTCCTGCGCAATTCAGTTCAGTCTGATGGGTTCAATCATCTTGGCATTGCTGAAATTTTTACACTGAGCTGCCATGCAGAGCTCAGGGCACAGTGCGGACAGACAGGTTAGCAACTTTAATGCAGAATACACATAGCATGCCTCTGCATTAAAAATCCTACCTGTTCCTAAGTTTTTTTTTTTTTGGTAAAGTTCTACTTTAAAACAAAGAAAGTGCACTAACCTTCATCAGTTTCCTGGTTCCTGTGATTATGCCCAAATTCTGTACTGCTCTAACGGGCAAAGCTCTGCCACGTTCTAGTAGTGCACATTTATTTATAACAGGTACATAGTGCTTTACACATCTATACTGTACATTCACATCAATCCCTGCCCCCAAGGAGCTTACGATCTAAGGTCCTTAACTCACATTCATACATACATTCTAGGGCCAATTTAGACAGGAAGCAATTAACCTACCAGCGTGTCTTTGGAGTGTGGGAGGAAACCAGAGTACCCGGAGGAAACCCACGCAGGCACAGGGAGAACAAGCAAACTCCAGGCAGGTAGTGCCATGGTTCATAATTTGAACCGACGACCCTAGTGCTGCTAGGCAGACATGCTAACCACTTACCCATTGTGCTGCCCCGCATTCCAATTGGCCAATGATATGCCAACAGAAATATTTGCCGAATGGGAGAGATTGAGCAACCTTGACAAGACCAGATTTTGTATCTCTAGGTGACTGCAATTTATACCCAAAAGTGGTTCCTTTGTTTTAAAGAGTTGCTTCTAATTGGAACTGTGGTCATCAGCACTGGCATCAACCCTTCATACTATATAGTCAATGGGTCTGATTTACTAAAGGCAATTAGGCTGGTCACTGTGCAAGTGAACTATCCTTTAGCTTAGTGTGGAGAAGCTTTGCTGACGCACATCATCTAATCATGTGCATGCCTTTTGTATGTGAATGGGTATTCTTCTTTTCAAAGTGCATTTTCACCACATTCACAAAGCTAAGGGAAAATTCCCTTGCAAAATGAACAGCCTATTTGTCTTTAGTAAATCAACTCCAATAAGTAAAGGAAAATATAGTGAAACAAGGAAAACAGAGATTTTAACCCTTCTTCACTTCCTCACCTAAAGTTAATAAAATAACTCGCTGTAGTTATACATTAATTGATGTTGAATGAGGAAGTGACCGATAAACCACAGAACAGACTCTGGGGACACAACTTCTAGCTATTATGAACCAAATGGCCCAAACTAATACTATAAAGATATGAATAGTTAGCTACAGTCTTAGTGCCCATTCACATAGGGGCGACTTGCACTCCCGCTTGAGTCGCCTTAAAGTGGTTGTCTACCCATCGATTTGATAGTGTCAAAAAAAAGAGTTAATATTCCTGGCATTCTGGAAATTCTAGCTGTCTCCTTGATTGTGCTCTCAACCAAACTAGCAAACCATCCAATGGGTGGTGTCATAATGAATCACATGTGCAGCATCATGGCAGTTGCAGTTTAAACAGAGCCTAAGATGTCAGCCTCCTTAGCCGAAAAGGATAGGAGCGTACACAACCACTTTAAGTCGCTTGACATTTGAAATCCTATTGAAATGAATGGGAGCCGGCTTAATGTACACTAATGAAGTCGGAGTGACTTCAGAAAAGGTTCCTGCATGACTTCTAGGCGACTTCTATCCGACTTGTGCCTATAGAATTCAATAGAAGTTGCCTCCAAGTCGGATCCCCCATCTAAATGGAAGCAACTTTACAGTGAAAAAAAAAAGAATTTATCCAGGGCAACTCCCTCCCTGCTCTGATTGGCCACAGGCAAAGTTGTCTGGCATGAAATCACGCTGAAATCGCCTAGCAAAGTCGTGCTGAAGTCGGGTCGCCCCTGTGTGAATGCAGCCTTAGTGGTCAGCTCTCACAATGACATTTCTGATTTACCCTGTAGTGCTGTAACCAGTAAACACTAGGCTGAAGATTAACTGCAACAGTGCACACTGCTCCGAACATGGCGATAGCATATGATTGGCACTGCACTGGAATCACATGTGGTCTCTATAGAGATAGTATGGCTAAATTCGCATCGCAATCGGAGCAAACTCGCACAGGACCCTTTTTTTCGCAGGGCCAGAATCGGATTGCATGGTGGTTCACACTATGCAATCTGATTCCTGTGCAAGTTTGCAGTTCGCAGTACGATATGCAAACTGATTTGGGGGTGTCGTTACCATAGTATTGACACGCCCCACAGTTCGCATCTATACGTGTGTGAACTGCTGCTGGGAGACATGCGATGCGGGAACCCGCAGTGCATTTGCAGGGTTACCACATTGCATGCTGTGTGAACCGGCTCTAAGTCACTAAATCCAGCCATACATGGATCAAAATTTAATCCATGTATGGGCTAGGTGGTTGTACACAAGTCGATCGACTTGTGTACAACCAGCCTGTTGGGTTTTTCATGAATGATCAGTGCCACCAGCTGTAGCCAGCAACGCTGATCATTGGAAGGCTCCAGACTGGCACAATACAATAGCTCAGTAGGAAGGATACCCCTATCCACATTGAATGTGTGGATGGGGGGAAATCCGCTTATTTTCTAACTTCAACCTGCTCGTCAAACAAAAAAATGAATTGTGTATGTAATGCCTAAGGCCAGCCGCTAGCAATAATCTTCTCCTGGCAAGGACAACCTCCCGCTGTCGAGAGAAAACCCTTCCTGTCATATTTGAAGTTGGCAAAGCTGTGCACGGCTCCACTCACATGGCTCCATCATTCATTCACAGAAGTCCCATCTGTCATTGTGGTAGAGAGACTCAGTGGAGCACAAGTGGAATGATATCACTTTCTCCAGCTCACCTCTATATGGACCTAGAGGAATAGTCTGCAGGAGACTGAACACTGCACCTGTGATCCACTGATCGCGGTTGCAATGCTTTCCAGGCTCCAAAGCAAAAAAAAATAAATAAAAATTACCAGTTACCATTACCGGTAACGGTGTTTCTGGGAATTCTTCCAGGACATAAAGAGTATAAGGTGCAGCGCTGAAAGTTCACGCGGGAGTGATGCTAAGGACGCGGTAGCCATCTTGACAACGGGAGTTTTCCAGGCTCTCGGTGAGCAGATACGTTCGTTGTATATCGTTTCAATGTAAGTGTTTTTAACCGTTTGCGTTAATAAACCTGTATTGAGATATTGCACCATGAGTCTTCCCCTTTGTTATCATTTCATATGATGACGATGAGATGACGCTGGGAATCGAAGCTTTAGTCGGATGACACATGCCAACTTGATGTTACATGCCAATTTGGATCTCTCTTGCCAGAGGGCGTTTCTGACCCCTGTAATAAGGGTCCTGTGGTTCCGGTAAGAGACAGTGTGTTTGGTGTTGGTGACGGGCTGATTTGATCTTCTTTTCCATCCGGAATTTCAAGAGTGAATTTATGGACTGAATTTGCATAAGTTTGAACTTTCAGCGCTGCACCTTATACTCTTTATGCTCTTTGGATATTGTTTGGATTCGCAATATTGTGCTAGCAGCTTGTTCTATGTTAGTTTTGTGTTCCCTTTGCGCAGCAGTATACCCATTGTAATTCTTCCAGGACGCCAGGCCTACTTGGCTGTGCCGTCCTGGAAGAATGACTAGAGAAACTGCACATTTTTACAATACAGCTCTATTTATTTTTTGCATAAGGTGGAATTCTTTCTTTAACGACTTCCTGGTATTTCTTTAACCACTCACCTACAGTGCCAATAGTAAAAACAAATCTACTTTTTTGGTAGAAAATTACTTAGAACCCCCAAACATTATATATTTAGCAGACGCCCTGTACAATAAAATGATGGGTGTTTTAATTTTTTATATTTTTCAAACGTTATTCTTTTTTTTGGAAAAACTACCCTAATGCGTGGCATGTGGGCGTTAAAAGTCCACCCTTTTTCTTGCGTTGGGGGGTCATAAAGGGGTTGAGTAGTATCTGAAATTACTTTTTACCAGCCCCCTGAAATCCCCAGCACAGCAGAAATTAGTCTGGAGGAAAGGCAGTACTTGGGGGCCAAGTAAATCTGTTTCCCTGTTCACACAATGCATGTGCCAACATGCACAGCGTGTCTGTATTTCTACCCAGCACAATTCTGCTGAACATCGTGACCCGCTGCTGTGCAAAGAGTTGAATGAAATACAATTTTGTGATATTTTAATAAAATTATTTAAAGTGGATGTAAACCAGATTCATGAAATTTGAGCTGGGCACTTAGATCTGCAATGTTTTCTTATCTCTCTTTAACCACTTGCTTACTGGGCACTTAAACCCCCCTCCTGCCCAAACCAATTTTCGGCTTTCAGCGCTGTCGCATTTTTAATTACAATTGTGCGGTCGTGCCGACGCTGTATCATTTCTTTCCCCACAAATAGAGCTTTCTTTTGGTGGTATTTGATCACCTCTGCGTTTTTTTTTGCGCTATAAACAAAGAGCGATGAATTTGAAAAAAAGAGTAATATTTTTTACTTTTTGCTATAATAAATATCACAAAAAATAAATACAATTATTCATCAGTTTTGGCCGATATATGTAATCGCAATCGGCGTATATTGATTGGTTTTCGCAAAAGTTATCGCGTCTACAAACCATGAGAATTTATGGAGTTTTTATGCATTTTTTTTTACTGGTAATGGAGGCGATCTGCGATTTTTATCTGGACTGCAATATTGCAGCGGGCATGTCGGGCATTTTTTACACTTTTTTGGGACCAATTACATTTATACAGCGATCAGAAATTTAAATAGCCACTGATTACTGTATAAATGTCACTGGCAGGGAAGGGGTTAACACTATGGGGGTGATCAAGTGGTTAAATGTGTTCCCTGTACGTGTTCCTGTATGTGCTCCAACTGTGTGGGGGCGGGGCTGGCAGGGACATAACAGATCTCACTGATCCCCCTCACAGAACGGAGAACCGCCGTGTTTACATTGGCAGTTCCCCGTTCTATGAGGTGATCGTGGGTCTCCAGTGGACATCGAATCTGCCCGACCCGCAGGCACGCCCATGCAGCGTGCGCCGGCTGCGAGTGTGTGCAAAGGGGCGGACGTCTATGGACGCAATTAAGATCCGCACTTTAGCCGTCTTTCGGCTATAGCGCGGATCTGTAGTGGTTAAAACACTAAGTCCTGTGGCTTTCTCCTACTCTATTCTTCTTGTGTCAGGGTGGGTGCTATAAATAGATTAGCAGAAAGCTGTTCTACTCACAGCACAGCTCTGAAAGTTTCTGCCTACGTGGAGGGGGGTGTGTGCCTTTCCTCCAATCAGCTGTCTCCCAGTGTAATCCAACACTACACTGCTGAATGAGGAAGTGAAAATTCTAACAGAACGTGCACTTTCTAAACAGTATATAAAGCTGAAGACAGCAGATATACAAGTAAAACTTATGTAGGAGGATTTGTTTCATTTCTGTGTATCACTTGAGGCTGTTCACTTCACTGGGTATATGTGAGGGTTTACATCCACTTTAAAAAATGTGAACAATGTAATGCACTGTACTTAAAGCGGTTGCATACCCCGCTTGCACATTTTTACCTACAGGTAAGCCTATAATAATAAATATCTCCTAAACATGCACAGTTTAGGAGATATTCACCTTGCATGTCAGCAGCGCATGCACTGTGAAGGTGCTGGACCGAAGGACAGCTCTGGAGCTGTGAACCTGTTAGAAACGCCAAGGGAGCATGTCAGTGCCCTCTGCAGTGACCGGGCAAGCTGCAGGAGCTGTGTTGGTATGTGATGCATACTAGCACATTATGCTATTGTCTTGCAGGTTTTTTTATTAGCGGTTTACTACCACTTTAAAGGCCCCTACACAACACACTTTAAAGCCCGCGTGGGTTTTAGGCCTCATGCACACTCAGCGTTTGCCCAGCTCTTCTGAACTCCTTTCTCCTGGTAGGAGACGAGCAGCATAAATAGCCATGTAAAACAACGTGCCACGAATGCATTTAGGCATTCATTTCATTGGCCAGAATATTCATTTATTCTGGGCATTAAAATGAATGCTCCAGCACTAAATGCGCCTAACCTTTCGGCTGCATTCACACCTGGATGTCTTGAATGCACAGATTTGTCGCAATTTCAAAACGCCTAGGTGTGAATGACAAATCACACAACGCACATATCAGAGGTCATTCATTAGAATTAAATTGCACAGCAAAGTGCATCACGTAAAGCTTGTCACCCCAAAATAAGTTCAGGCGCTTTGTTTGGGCAGCATGCTTCACGTGATGCGTTTTTGCCACGATTTATCATGCGACAATGGCAGCGCTGCATTTTTAAGTGCCACTCAAATGTGTGTTGTGCTGTTTGTCATTCACATCTGGGCATTTTGAAATCATGGGCAGAATTGCAGTAAATGTGCCTGCGATTAAATGTCTCGGGTGCAGTTTCATGCAGCCAGCGGTTCTTTCTCCCCAATTTCTCCTCTCCTGAACGCACAAGCGGTGGGGTTTTTTACTGCCGCTAAACACCTATGTGTGTGTGTATGGTCACATAGACTTACAGAGGGGCATTTAGTCGCAGAAAACATGACGCCCAGCATGCATGAGACCTTGCGGTGCAGGTTGGTGTGAACGACCCCATAGATCATTGTTGGTTGCAGCGCTATAGAGGGCGCGTCATAGCGACGAATGGAGAGCGCCGTACGCAGAGCTTCGCATACACAGTACATTGTACACACCGCCTCATGAAAGTAATGTCAGCCAATGGGACTCTCTGCAGCAATTTCCCCCCCATGACTTCAATCATTCATAAAGTTCAAGCAGCCACATCCTGGAGCCTGCACACATGACATGATCACACCTCATATTATCATCCATCACTGATCACACCACTCTGTCTTTTATAATGAATACAGACTCTACACAGACTACACCGATCATACCGACCCTCCGCCCGCCGCTTCCTCCTCCACCACCGATCGCCCTCCTCCTCCCGGAAGAAGCTCGCGTGTAGGGCCAGACAGGAGGAGGTGACGTCACATGACGCGACTGTATGTCCGGGAGGGGCGTGTCAGGGCGCGGAGAGAGGCGGTGTACACATGGCATGCCAAGCTCTGCTCCCTGTGCTGTGTATAGGAGGAGAGGCTGCAGGTGGGGAGGGGGACATTCCACATGCATGCGTTGTCTGCTTATTACTGAACACACAACCAGGTGGATTAGAGTAAGGCCAGACCTTTTCTGGTACTTTGAAGTTTACAGGATTGAATCAGAATTTTTTTGCTAGAAAATTACTTTTAACCCCCAAACATTATACCTTTTTTTTATTTTTTTTATTTTTTTTTATTTTTTTTTTAGCAGAGACCTTAGCGAATAAACTGACAATTGTTGCATTTTTTTTATGTCACATGGTATTTATGCGGCAGTTCTTCAAACACAATTTATTTATTTTTTTTAAATAATTTTAATGAATTAAAAAAACAAAATACAATATATACATCATTTCCTTGTAAAATGTGAAAGATCAGGGGTGTAACGATAGGGGCTGCAATTGTGACCGGGCCCCATGGTCCATGGTCCAGGGGGCCCGTGTGCTTACCTTGTACACCTGAATAGGAGGCATGGCGGGGCGGCATCTGAGAAACTAATCTCCTCCATTTTTCTCCTAATGCGGGAGATTGGTTTCTCTATATGCTGCCCCCGCCGCCCCTCCATTCAGGTTACTTTTCTGCTGTTCCCAGGGTTCCTGTGTGCTTCCCTGGTCCCCCACAGAGCTGCTGTCTTCCCCCCTCCTCTCTCCTGCCAGCTGCTGTAGAAGATGTGTCATGATGGAGAGATGGGAATGGGTCAGTAAATTTGTCATTACCGGCTCCTTCCTTTTCTGAATGGACAGAGTCAGTGATTGGTACCAATTGGTTCATTCATAACGGAAGCATAGTAAACTGTTTTTTTACTATACTTCAGTTTCTGAATGAATGGTAGGCTTGATGCACAGCTATTCCTGTCCATTCATTCTGTGCAGCTGAGGCTACACAGACGGAAATTGAGAGCTGAGGTTTGTTTAGACCCCTGATATCTCATCAAAGCCCCCCCAACAGGGCTCCTAAAAAAATTGTAAAAATAAACTGTAAAATAAATAAAATGAAATGGTAAAAAAAATAATAAAATAAAAATTAAAAACTGACACCAGTGAGGGAACTATCAGGATTGCAAAGGTGACCGGGTCCTGGCACTTCACCACCATGGGGAGGCCCGAAGATGGCAGAAAGAGGGCCCGCTGCAGAACTTGTGAAGGGGCCCCGCTGCAGGACTGTAATAAAGAGACCCACGATGGGAGTAAAGGGACCCAGGATCAGTTGGAAGGGCCCTGGCCAGGGGTCAGGGGGGCCCTTCATAATTTCTTGCACCGGGGCCCTGAAGGTTCTAGTTATGCCTCTGTGAAAGATGATTTTATGCCGAATAAATAGATACCTAGCATGTCACGCTTTAAAATTGCGCACGCTTGTAGAATGGCGATAAACTACGGTACTTAAACATAAGTAACCTTTCACAGTGGGGTGTTTTTCAGGCGCTTTTGTGCTACAAATAGCACCTGAAAACCACCCCCCCCCCATCCACCCCACTGTGAAAGCCTGAGTGCTTTCACACTGGGGCGGTGCTCTTGCAGGACGTTACATAAAGTTCTGCAAGCAGCATATTTGGGGTGGTGGGGTGAGCGGTGTTTACACCACTCCTCCACCACCCCTGCCATTGAAATCAATGGCAAGCGCTTCTGAAGTGGGGGTTAAAAGTGCTGCGCTCCCACCTGCATATACAAGGGAGTTGTATGAGCAGACTAGAAAACTTGGTGGTACCAACAAGCGCTCATATGACCGTTGTATCGTGTGTACAGAGCAGTTGGTACAACAAGTTGTATTGTGCAAAACACGCATGCTCAGAAGTCAGGAACGGCCGGATGCTAATTACATGCACCTGAACATTCTTCTGTGGTCGTACAATCGTGTAGTGCAGTCAGTATGCAAGGCACAACAGCCAACATACGATTTGCGATGATCGTACGTACGATCGTCGTCCCATGTGTACGAGGCTTTAGTAAATTAGTGATACATGAGGAGATGGAGGGAGTGAGCTGAGGGGTAGAGAAATAGATTTGGGTGTCATCAGTGTAGAGATGGTATTGGAAGCCATGGGAGACTATCAGCTGACCCAGGGAGGAGGTGTAAATTGAAAATAGTAGAGGTAAAATATTTATTTAATATCCACAATGGTGGAGACGAAGTGTGTGTTGATTGATATACCATATCACACTTTTCAGTCTACTTATCTCAGAATCAAGGAGAATGCTTGCTTTTTAATGTTACATTTAATTGTATTTTGAACTGCATTAAAGTGGTAGTAAGCCGCAGCATTTAAAAAAAATCCCCTGCAATGCAATGGCATAATGTGTTAGTAGGCATCACAGAACTTCACTCGCTCAATCAACATTGACTATTTGTAATCCTTGTGCTGCTAGCATTAGTAAATGACTAGGAAGCTATATCATATTTACTTGTTTTAGGCTGGGTTCACACTATCAATGCATGCGGCTCCCAGCAGGGGTCCGGTGCAGAGGCGTAACTAGAATCTTAAGGGCCCCGGTGCAAGAAATTATGAAGGGCCCCCTGACTGCTGGTCAGGGCCTTTCCCTCTTCCCACTGGTCCTGGGGCTTTTTACTCCCATTGCGGGTCCCTTTATTACGCTCCCACAGTGGGACCCTTTCACAAGTTCTGCAGCGAGCCCCCTTTCTGCCATGGTGGTGAAATGTCAGGGCCCAGTCACAATTGCAACCTTTGCAATCCTGATAGTTCCCTCACTGGTTTCAGTAGTTTTAATTTTTATTTTAATTTTTTTATTTTTTTTAGCATTTCATTTTATTTCTTTTACAATTTTATTTTTATTATTTTTTTTTACAATTTTTTTTAAGGAGCTCTGTTGGGGGCTTTAATGAGATATCATGGGTCTAAACAAACCTCAGCCCTCAATCTCCATCTGTGTAGCCTCAGCTGCAAAGAATGAATGGACAGGAATAGTTGAGTACTGAGCCTCCCATTCATTCAGAAATGGAAGTATAGTAAAAACAGTTTACTATGCTTCAGTTACGAATTAACCAATTGGTACCAATTACTGACTCTGTCCATTCAGAAAAGGAAGAAGCCGGTAAATGACAAATTTACCAACCCGTTCCCATCTCTCCATCATGACACATCTTCTACAGCAGCTGGCAGAAGAGAGGAGGGGGGAAGACAGCAGCTCCGGAGGGGGGGGACAAGGGGACCCTGGGAACAACAGAAGACAAGTAAACTGGATAGGAGGGGCAGCATATAGAAGAACCAATCTCCTGCATTAGGAGGGAAATGGAGGAGATTGGTTCCTCTAAATGCCACCCCCGCCATCCCTCCTATCCAGGTGTACAAGGGAGGCACATGGGCCCCCTGGAGCATGGGGTCCGGTTGCAATTGCAACCCCTATCGTTATGCCCCTGGTCCGGTGCATCCTGGTTAAACTCTTCAGGTCCAATTTCAGCCCGAATTTTTGGCTGATTTCTCACCTGAAGTGGACCAAAAGACGAACAGGTCTCTTGTGCAAATTCGCACTGGAGCCGCATCAGAAATATGTGAACCAGCTCCATAGAAAGCCGGTCAAAATCTCCTGCTATTGTGAATTGGATGCGGCGAACCTGCATCCAATTTGCAATAGTGTGAACCCTGCCTCAATCTGTTTTTTTTTTTACATTTCTTCAGTTAATAAAACTGGAAAAAAGACAGCGCTGTGTTCAGGTGCGTGTTAAACAATCATTCAATTATGAAAACTCAAAACTAAGTAACATAAATGACTGTTATCTCTATATAATTCTATCTGTTACTAATCTTGCAGTGCTAATAATATCTGAAACTATGTATCAAAAAAGAAACTTAGTGTCATATGAACCAAAATAACGCATGCCACAAAATGAGTGAATGAAACCCACACGTGTATCTACTGTGAATAGGTATATATACATTATCTCACAAAAGTGAGTACACCCCTCACATTTTGTAAATATTTTATTATACCTTTTCATGTGACAACACTGAAGAAATTACACTTTGCTACAATGTAAAGTAGTGAGTGTACAGCTTGTATAAGGTTCCATGCACACTGGACAGTCTCTGGGCTCTCTGGGCATCGGGCAGGAGACGCTGCTTAGAAAACTTTCTTTTGCAGAATTTTGTAAGCGGTGTTTATCGGCGTCAGTGTTTTTAAGCATTTTTTTTCTTCATTAGCTTCCATTGACTACAAAAAACGCTGGATGCCGATAAACGGCCGTTGACCAGTGTTTATGAGCGTTTATCGGTGTCCAGCGTGTTTTGTGGTCAGAAGAACGACTTTTGAACGCCAATTCAGGGAATTCAGATAACAGCCCAAAAACGCCACTGCTGTTAAAAGACAATAAACGTCCATGTGTGCATGGACACATAGGATAACATAAAGGGGTGTTTTTGGGCTGTTAAAAAAACGCCCCTTTGGTCTGTGGTCTGAAGAGACCAAGATAAACTTATTTGGTTCAGATGGTGTCAAGCGTGTGTGGTGGCAACCAAGTGAGGAGTACAAAGACAAGTGTGTCTTGCCTACAGTCAAGCATGGTGGTGGGAGTGTCATGGTCTGGGGCTGCATGAGTGCTGCCGGCACTGGGGAGCTACAGTTCATTGAGGGTACCATGAATGCAAACATGTACTGTGACATACTGAAACAGATCATGATCCCCTCCCTTCGGAGACTGGGCCGCAGGGCAGTATTCCTACATGATAACGACCCCAAACACACCTCCAAGATGACCACTGCCTTGCCAAAGAAGCTGAGGGTAAAGGCGATGGACTGGCCAAGCATGTCTCCAGATCTAAACCCTATTGAGCATCTGTGGGGCATCCTCAAGCGGAAGGGGGAGGAGTGCAAGGTCTCTAACATCCACCAGTTCGGTGATGTCATTATGGAGGAGTGGAAGAGGACTCCGGTGGCAACCTGTGAAGCTCTGGTGAACTCCATGCCCAAGAGGGTTAAGGCAGTGCTGAAAAATAATGGTGAACACGCAAAATTGACACTTTGGGCCCAATTAGGACATTTTCACTTAGGGGTGTACTCACTTTTGTTGCCAGTGGTTTAGACATTAATGGCTGTGTGTTGAGTTATTTTGAGGGGACAGCATGTGTACACTTTTATACAAGCTGTACATTCACTACTTTACATTGTAGCAAAGTGTCATTTCTTCAGTGTTGTCACATGAAAAGATAGAATAAAATATTTACAAAAATGTGAGGGGTGTACTCACTTTTGTGAGATACTGTATATATAAGCACACAGTATATACAATAAATATATATACTGTATATACATTTCTACAAACTTTTGGAGTGTGTTTGTGGGAATCAGTGTCCATAAAGATAAAAAGATGATATGTGAGGTCAGGTACTGATGTTAGATCAGAAGACATGGCATGTAGTTGGTGTTCCAAAAAAAAAACCTCCTAAGGTGCTCATTAGGGTTGAGGTCCACTCCAGTTCCTCAACACCAAACTCATAAAACCAAACCTACGGTATATGAGTTTGTTGGATATCCCATTCCCAAACCATGGTCATTAATGT
>BLSH010424549.1:1172877-1185436 GCA_018402905.1 Glandirana rugosa | reverse complement strand
ACGCACGATCGGTGTGTGAAGGGGCCTGAGGGGTAACAGCTCGTTACCGCGGATTCCCGTCATTTTGTGACCGGCTGTGATTGGACACAGCCGGTCACGTGGTAAAGAGCCAATACTATTGGCTCTTTACCGTGATCGGGGTTGCGCTTTGTCCGAGGGACAAGCCCGCCCCCCGATCGCCGCGCTGCGCGCCCCCTGGGGCGCACGTGAGCGGCGTGCACGCCGCTCAGTCGCCATTGTTGTCAGTGACCGGCTGTGATAGGACACAGCCGGTCACGCGGTAAAGAGCCAATTTTATTGGCTCTTTACCCCGATCACGGAAGGCAGGGGTCCCGAGGGACACGGCCGGTCCCCGATCGCCGCGATGCGGGCCCCTGAGGGCCCGCAAAGCGGCGAAAACAAGAGGACGTCATATGACGTCCACTTAGGATGGGGAGTCCACCTTGCCGAAGTATATTTACTATATGTCGGTAAGGAAGTGGTTAATCTTTCATATGTGAATCACACGTGCTCCCCTCTCTTTACCCTGCTTACCGGACAGTGCCACCCCACACAGGGGTAAAGCACAGGGGCGCCTGTCTAGGCAGGTGATCAGGGGTCTTTGCTTTGATCCTTCTGTGAGTTGTCCAATGTTGTTTTCCAGGAATAAATATTTCTCCGCAGTCCTCCGTTGGTCAGTGTATTAATGGTCCGTTTGAGATGAAAAAGGAAAAAAGCTCCATAGCGTATATCAGTCAGCAAAAACAATATTTATTTTAAAAGTTCTTTAAAAACAAACATTCAACACGTTCCTTGTTAAAAAAAATTTGTGTTAAGGTTAAGGTTAAGGTTTTGATGTACCAGCTGAGAGAGCGAGACGGGGAGTGACCGGAAGTGATGCAATACGTGGTCTGGAGTCACATAACGCGTTTCGTCCAATGACCTTAAGGAGGAAGTAAGGAATAGACTTTGTAAAAGGTCCCAGGCTACCAGCAGTAGGAGAGGCAGTGATTAGGACCTAAGTGACTATGGAAATTTTTTTTTTAACAAGGATCGTGTTGAATGTATGTTTTTTTAAGGAACTTTTAAAATAAATATCGTTTTTGCTGACTGATATACGCTATGGAGCTTTTTTCCTTTTACATCTCGAACTGACCATTAATACACTGACCATCGGAGGACTGCGGAGAAATATTTATTCCTGGAAAACAACATTGGACAACTCACAGAAGGATCAAAGCAAAGACCCCTGATCACCTGCCTAGACAGGCGCCCCTGCGCTTTACCCCTGTGTGGGGTGGCACTGTCCGGTAAGCAGGGTAAAGAGAGGGGAGCACGTGTGATTCACATATGAAAGATTAATGGACTCTCACCTAATGGACACTATTAATTATTTATTTTTACTAAAAATGTTTATCTTATGTGGTTTATGATTTTTTATGTTTTTTTTAATGATATTTTTTATGTTATACCAGCACAATGTTAGGAAACACAGGATATAACGTATAACATAAGCACTGTTCACTTTTACTAATTAATTTATTTATTATTATAAACTATAAATTATTATTTTTTGCTATTTTGCACAAGGGTGGGGTACACCTGGTCGGATCCCTTATACACTGCTGACAGCCACAACAATTATATGGTCTTTTTATCCAGGGCAGCGCCAACCCAGCTCTTTATTATACTGTAGCCACAAACTTCCTTTGTTAGGAAGGTAACACTGGTGGCAGCAAACCCAACAAGAGTAAGCCTAAAAAATCCTGAGCGCAATACCTCCATCTATTAGTTCATAGGAAGACTTTGCCTCACCAAGCTACCTCAATGGGCCATCTTCAGAGTCAGGGACCCCTGGAGCTGGTGTACATTGACTTTCTGTGCTTGGAGCCTGATCTGAGTGGACAGGGAAATACCCTGGTAGTAACTGACCACTTCACTCGGTATGCCCAGGCATTTCCCACAAAGGACCAACAGGCATCCACGGTGGCCAAGATCTTATGCAGCGCCGCCCCCTGTAAGTGGGAGCTAGTGTGATTAGATTTTTGGTAGGTGAGGAAAATTTGGTCAGGCCTGACTTGTGTGCAGGCCTGATTGTTTTTGTTTCTGGGCTGGGAGTGGCTCAGATAGGATTGAGTGATTCACACATGAGGTCACCGGGACCTCCCTCTTCTTTCTAGAAACTGGTGGAAGGTTCCTGGACAGAGAGCTGGGAGGGAGTTGTAACCATCTGGAGTATTCTAAGGAGCCCTGACCTTCCCCAATCTGGATTGGCAGGGGACAGGCCTCCTTAAATACTCAGGATCAGCCCAATCTGGGCTGGGAGTAGTTCGGGTGGAAGAGCTGGAACTGGAATGTAGCTGAGGTTGCGGAGGCCTTACCTGGGATGGAGCCCCCAGTCTAGGGTGACCACATCATCCCTTTAATCCAGGACACATATTAATTAGACAGGTTCTGTGGCTAATTAAAGTGGTATTTAAACTTACTTGGTGCCTTATCTGCTTTAAATTGGCCTCCGAACCTGTGTAATTCATATGTGTCCTGGATTAAAGGGATGATGTGGCAACCCTACCCCAGTCTGGGGTGGTGACCTTGAGGCCTGGGCTCAGGTGCAGCCAGGAGGAGAGGAGAGAGATCCTAAAGCAGCACAAGGGAACAGAAGAGCAACAGACAGCGCTACTGGAGAAGCTCAGTCAGAAGTCCACTGGGTGGTCGGTGAGTGGCACCCACCCTGGGAAGCTGTAGAGGCATGCCGGAGCGGATTGGGGTGAGATACAATCTGGGAAGGATGCAGAAGTCAGTAAGGGACTGTGGGGTCATGGTGGCAGGGGAGAAGGCCAATGCAGCTGTAGTGGCTGACAGGGCCTGGAGCAAGAGGATGGGCTGGGAGTAGTAGTCCATCAGGCCGGCTAGCACATCAGTGAACCTACACAATAAGGGACCAATTGTCTCTACCTGTAATGGGTGGTTCTGAGGCCCTGTGTGCAGCATGGCAGGCCTCTCCAGGTGATAGTCAGGCTGGAGGAATGGAGAAGGCCTAGTAAATTTCCTTCTGGGCAGGAGAGAGGAACCAGAGTTTAGAGAAGAAAGTAATGTGCTCTTGGAAGAAGTGTAACTGGAGCAAGTGAAGTGCTGGAGGACAAGAGGAGATGTATATACAGAGCTGTATATAGTGGTTCTGTGTAAATTTACAACTAATTCTCTGGGAATCCCATAACACCCCTAATCCCCATTCAAGTTCAATCCCCTAATAAAACAAAACAAAGTACCAGCCTGTTCTGTGACTCTGGGTGCGGTATGGATGTGAATGAGGGCAGTGTGAGCAGATGGACCACAACACTCAGCCACCCCTAAGGGAGCCATTGACTACACTTAGTAGAAAAGTTCTTTGTGCACTATGGCATGCCCCAACGTATCTACTTTGATCAAGGAAGAGACTTTGAGAGCAGTCTTATTAAGAGACTTTTAGACCTGTTGGGCATCAAGAAGTCCAGAACCACCCCATACTATCCTCAGGGGGATCCACAACTGGAGAGGTTCAACTGAACTTTCCTGAATATGCTTGTGACCTTGTGACTCGGAGCAGAAGCAGCACTGGAGCAAGCACATAGCAGCTATTGTGCATGTTTATAACAGCACCGCAAATTATGCCACAGGATACTGTCCTTATCATTTGATGTCTGGGCGGGAGGCTCGGCTGCCAGTAGACTTGGCTTTTGGCACGTCCCTAGACCATACATCAGCAACTTCTCACAGAGGGTATGTGGACCGCCTGCGGAAAAGCCTGATGACTGCCTATGATAAGGCTCAGGCCACCTCAGATGCCCAAGAAAGGAGGAACAAGAAGAATTTTGACCTCAGGGAACGAGTGCAGGACTTGCAACCAGGCGACAGAGTGCTGCTGAAGAATCTGGGTGTCCCTGGGAAGCACAAATTGGCTGAAGCCCTATGTCATCTGCAAGCAGACCCTGGGACTCCCAGTGTACCAGAACCAACCAGAGGGAAGCACAGGCCCTTTGAAGACTTGGCATTTCAAAAATTTGTTGCCTCTGTCAGAGGCAGTTCGTGTGCCACCACAGTCAGATTCACAGTCTACACCCACAGCCTCTCAGAGATCCTGACCAGTGACTAGATCTCAGCCTGTAACCCTTGCTGTAGACGATGAGGACAGTGAAGATGAAGAGATGGGAATAGACTGGTTGTGGCCATCTCAGATGCCAGAGCCTGCTACCCCTTTCTTCTCCTTTCAAGGTGACAGACATTGGGATTCTCAGACCAGAGGCTCCAGAATTTGTACCTCAGAATACATCTCTGGAAGATTTGGAAGGCCCCAATCTTCCATGCTGGCAGCAGATTGTGAGGATTTTTCTCCCTTCATTGAGACTGAAATACAGGAAGCTGAAGTGGATGTCCAGGAGGAAGAAGTGGATGAAGACAAAACCAGTGTGCCTGTAACACCAGAGCCAAAAGAACAGAGAGAACGAAGAGTTATTCACCCACCAAAAAAACTAACCTATGATGCTCTGGGTGAAAGCTTTGAGGAGGTCGTGCTCACTTCCAAGTGGACTCTTGAAGTGCCTGGTCCTTCCACCACTGATTTGGTGGAGGACAACCCCAACTCATCCCACTGGCACATCTAGGCAGGACATTCCAGTATCAGTAGCGTGTGGACAGAGCAACCTACCTTCCTATGACAATTGGTGGGAGGTTCCTCTGTCAACTCTGTGTCATGAGATGAGCTGCTTGAGTTGGGCTCTTCTTATGAAAATGCAAATTTCTTTTGTCACGTGTGCACTAACCTATTTTCTCCCTACTGTATGACAAAAGCATGTAACAGATTATTTCCTTTGGTGGACCAAATGTTCTTTAGTGAGAGGAGGATGTAGCAGGGAGCTGTATATATATATATATATATATATATATATATATATATATATATATATTTCAGAGACAGTGTTATTTATGTGGAGTGGCAGCAAAGACCATGTCATCACATCCTGCTAGTGATTTATTCCAGCAAAACAAGGTATTCTGGGGAATGTAGTTCATTAGCAAGGATTCGCCCCCTGGCTGTATTGAGTGTAAACTACAACTCCCAACAGGCTGTGGAGCAAAGGAGGTTTTCTGGGAGAAGAGGTGCTTGGTGTGAGAGACTAAGCAGAGGCTGAGACCTAACACGGTCTCTCTGGACGGCGTGGAATAAACAAAGCAGGACCATGTGTAGATAGTGGCTGAATCGCGCCCTACTTACACAGACTGGGCAATTCAGAAACCCTGCAGAACTTCAGTGAGCAGCCTGAAAGACCTGCCCTGCACCAAGCGGAGCCTGTTCCTGATCCCTGCATCCTGCTTGGGCGATCGATTCGGGAGAGTCGTGGTGAAAGGCGGTGGAGCCGATCCTAGGAGCCAGAGACTGCAGTGACCAACACCACCATCATCTCCATCCCTGTCATCATCCTCAGTGACAGATACATCATCTGCATCCTCTGATCCTTGTGGTATGTGGGCTGAAGCCCAACTTTACAGACACTGTGTATATACAGCCAGATTCTTCACAATTACTGTTAATCAAGGCCTAGTTCTTTACTTTGGGAATATAAGTGGAGTACAAGCATTCATACACTATATGGGATTGCTGCTATTTTTAGTCGTACAGTGAGTCATTGATCACTGTGAAGCTTTCCTAGTTCTACTTCAGAAAAAGAGCTTTATATCATTGCAGTACACTTCCTGGGAATTTATTTTGTTGCATCAGCCTTTGTGTGGTGTATACCAGTCAATCTATAAAAGCTAGCTGAAGATCATCTGAAGTGTCAAGCAAGGAACATTGAACTACAACTACTCTTCATCTACTAGTGAGCCTACATTGCTTTTCCAGAGTTTGTTATAGAGCTACATTCACCAAGGAACTCGCTTCCTTAGAGCAGGTTGAATATTGCTGCATTTATTATTCTTGTGTTGCACTTGTTTATTTACTGATTGCTGGTGTTACACTTGTTCATCTACTGTTTGCCGGTTTTATACTTGTTTATCCAATGTTTGCTGGTGTCAGATGAGTGAGCAGTGCAGAGTGGCCTGACACTTCAGGAGTCATTCCCCTGCTCTCCTGTGTCCCACTCTCATGCACAGTATACTGACCTGCTTATATACATACTGGTTAAATCTTTAGAGTCATAAGTAACATACCATATCATTCACTTGTGTGTAACATTTATTCAGTTAAGAGAATTATTTGATGTGCTTAATTTTACCCTGGTGGGTTCAAGTTCTTCCTAAAATATATATTTGAGTAAACACTATTGATCTATCTCAAGCGTGTGTGTTCCATTACTGTGTCTTTACTTAAAGGGGAACTAACATTATAATACTTCAACCCAGTATTGCCAGGTGTGCCAGAGGGGACTGAGACTGTTATTAGGGTTGAGAGGCAGAGTAACGGACTGAACATACTTAAGCAGCTCCTGCGGGGGGTAGCGCTACAAATATGTTTTATACCATTGGCTAATTTTGTATTATGGCATCCTTTCTTTATATGTGCAATTGAACTGTTCATGTGTCATATACATTTCAGTCCTGTTTTGCTGTATTATATGAGGGTGACAATATTTTTCAGAGCCTATAGTTCAGCCAGCTCTGTGCATGGCCCCATATCCTTGCTGCAGACTCTATGAATGGCCCCATACCCAGCTGCAGACTCTGTGAAGAGCTTAATCTCCATAGCTGCAGACTTTGCATGGTCTCATATCCTAGCCGCATGCTTAGTGAATGGCCCACATCTTAGTCACAGTTTTTGTGAATGGCACCATATCCTAGCTGTGAATAGCCCAATTTACTACATGAAGACTCTGCTTGGTCCCATTTGTTAGCTGCAGACTCTGTGCATGTCCCCATATACTAGATGCAGACTTTGTCCCATATCCTAGCTACAGTTGTTTTTTTCCAGTTTGTTCCAATAACTGACCTGTGCATTGACAGAATTATTCAGTGATACTGTTAATTACTTTCAGCCCCGGTTCACACTAGTGTGCTCTGTCATATCGCATGTGATTCGCACCGCACTGCTGTGTGAATCACTTGCGATGTCCGTGTGATGTGATTTCAGCCATACAGATAGTATGGCTGAAATCGCATTCAGACCAAACTCGCACAGGACCCTTTTTTTTGGTCTGCACCACAATCAGATCGCATGGGTGTCAAAAGTAACAATAGTTTGTATATAACAAGGCTGATGTTATAAAATCAAAGTGTATATGGTGACTTTAGATCTCCATTAAAAAGGCTTTCGTGGGGAAGACTGTTCCTTCTCCTAACCTAAAGAACATGGTAACATCTTCTGGAAACTAACAGGTGCTGGGTTAAGGTGCTAGTATTTTGTTATCTCTCTCCAAAGATCAGTGTCCTGCAGCTGTCTCTTCCTTCATAGCTCTGTTATCAGCCTGATAAGTTCTCACACTCCGAGATGGGAGATAGACTTGTGTGATGGGGAGGTTGCTATAAATAGATTAGCACACTGCTTGTCTTCTAGCTATGCACATTGCTTTCTGCCTTTGCCCATGAGAAGAGGGGGTATGTGCCTTTTCTCCAATCAGCTGTCTTGGCTGTATGCCAATGATCCACTCCCAGAGGTAACCAGGAAGGGAAAAAATGTTAACACAATCTGCACTTTCTAAAGGATATTTACAGAAGAAGACAGCAGATATACATGTAATACTTATATAGGGAGAGTTGTTTCATCTCTGTGTATCATCTGAGGCTGTTCACTACACTGGGTATATGGAGGGTTTACATCCAGCTTCATTTATAAATTCTCCCTCAGCTCTAAAATAGCACTGCGACAGAATAAAACCTGACCCTGACCACTTCTTAATTATGTGCCTGTTTGCAGTTTTCTGCCCAGGATTACAGGTACACGAGACGCAATTACACACAAAAACTGTTGCATATACTTTTTTAACTGACAGGCAATTTAATTTGTGCTTAAATATGTCACAAATTTATTTGATAAATGTCCCTCTACGTTTTTATTGTGTTACCAGATCCCATTCTAGAGGGTAGACTAAACTAAGGCTCCATTTCTTCACTCACATTCTTTGTTGTCTTTTACATTTTACTTTTCCTCTTTTGAAAAAGATCAGCCCTACCCCATAAACATTATTTTAGAGTAAATTATAGCATTCAAAGCTTGCAGTTTGTGGCATCTACCACTGAATCACAGACACAGTAAACACAGAAATTAATGGTTATTCATGAGTTTTTAAATACCTTGAGCAGATGAGAAAACTGTGGTAAAATGGTAAGCTATATTTGTCTGCAAAGATGTGATCTGAAAGAACCTTACTACTCTAACTTCCCATTAGACTTTAGATGTATGACCTTTAATTTCTTACTGGCTAACCTGAAAAATTCAACAGAATAAAAAACATTGGCACCACTGCAGTGTAACCAAAGTAGCAAGTTTCCATGAATGTGTTACAGTGATTGTGATTAAAGCCATTTTTTTTTTACATTTTTGGCTTCTGGATAGAATGGTGAGGAGTTTGAAACCCTGCCAATTTTTTAATCCTTCCTGTGTCAGTGCTGGGGAGACTTACAGTACTTTCTCTGTTTATCCTAGAGACTGCTGTCACTGATTCTGGAAGTGAGGGGAAATCTAAAATTTTAAATTGTCATCAAAACAGCAATAGATGGGAAGTCTTCCAAAAAGGACACAAATTTCAGTGACAACTGTTTAAAGAAGTTTTTCCTCACTTTTGAGAGATATTCATCTTACTTCCCAGGGTTTTATCCGTTCCCTATTCTAGCTACATTAAAAATAGTTTATAATGTATATAATTTAGATAAAATGCATTTGGTCTAGTGCAGTGGTCTCCAAACTGCAGTCATTTGCTTGCCTTTGCTGGCCCTTGGGGAATTATTCTTCCCACTTATATATGGTAATATTTCTCCCACTGATTCCAACAATGGGGTACTTTTATTTCCATTGACACCAACAACAGAGCACTATTCCTCCACTGACACCAACAACGGAGCACTATTCCTCCACTGACACCAACAATGGGGCACTAGTCCTCCACTGATACCAACAAAGGAGCATTATTCCTCTCACCGACACCAACAATAGGCACTATTCTTCCTACTGACACCAATTATGGGGCACTATTAGGCAAATATGCTTGTTCACATGCCGGGGGAAGTATAGCTCCCGCTCTACTTTGAGGCCACTAGGATGACCCAATGCACCCTTTTGGCAAGTTCTGTTTTATAGACAAAAGAGTTTTGGTTGATGCCGGTGTTGGTCCCAACTTGCTTCAGGTATCTGTGTGATCCACAGTTAACCTGCAACCTGTTAATTGTGGAGTACTCAACAATAGAGTTGAGGGAACCCAGACTGTAAAGTTCGGGTCCATACCGAACTTTGGGGTGTCCGGGACCCGGACCCGAACCCAGACTTTTCAAAAAAAGTCCGGGTTCGGGTCCGGGGGTTCTGGTATTTTATTCCACGTGTTGAATAGCTGCCAAGGGCAGCCAATCAACAAGTGTTTCACTGGTTTGCCCTTAGAAGCCATCACAGCCATGCCTACTAATGTCATGGCTGTGATTGGCCAGTGCATCATGTGACCCAGCCTCTATATGGGGCTGGAGTCACCGTGCTGCATGTCATATGCTCTCAGGATAGTTTAGGGAGAGGATGCTGCTGGCTCTGTGAGGGACAGATTGCAGATATTAAAGAACATCTCATCCTGCATTACTGAACGATCTGATTATGGACTAGGTAGAGATACTAGTACTGCTGCTTTGAGGGACAGATTGCAGACCTCATCCTGCTGCACAGAACGATCTGACTGGACTAGGTAGAGTCTGTTGCTTTAAGGGAAAGATTATTCTTCTAAAATCATCATCAAGTTGTACAGGGAAAGTTTCCAGCTGTTGCTTTAAGGGAAAGATTATTGTTCTAAAATCATCATCAAGTTGTACAGGGAAAGGTTGCAGCTGTTGCTTTAAGGGAAAGATTATTGTTCTAAAATCATCTCCAAGTTGTATAGGCAAAGTGTCTTCCAGCTGCATAGAGCCATATTATTGTTCTAAAATCATCTCCAAGTTGTATAGGCAAAGTGTCTTCCAGCCGCATAGAGCCATATTATTGTTATAAAATCATCTCCAAGTTGTATAGGCAAAGTGTCTTCCAGCCGCATAGAGCCATATTATTGGTATACAATAATTTCCAAGTTGTATAGGCAAAGTGACACTTTGCCTATACAACTTGGAGATGATTTTAGAGCAATAATCTTTCCCTTAAAGCAACAGCTGCAACCTTTCCCTGTACAACTTGGAGATGATTTTAGAATCTAAAATCATCTCCAAGTTCTATAGGGAGAGGTTCCTGCTGTTGCTTAAAGGGACAGATTATTGTTTCTTGCACCAAATTAAAAAGTGCATCTACATTGCTGGTTTAAAAAAAATTCCAAAAACGACATTTTCGGCCAGCGGTGCATTTCTTGCACAAAAATAAAAAAAACAGTGTTGGCTACCTCCTCCACCGCCACTTTCACCGCCTCCTCAACCTCCAACTCAACATCCACCTCCATTTTTGATTTTCTTATGTGATTTTAGCTTAAAAATTATTTTAAGTTAATTCCCTATCCCCATTTCTTTGTAGGGCACTTGTCCGACCCTTACCCCCATTTTCCTTCCTTTTGCAGACCTCTAGGACTTGCCAGGACTTTGTTACAGCCTTTTTTGTGCCTAAAAGTTTTGGTCCCCATTGATTTCAATGGGGTTCGGGGTCTGGGACAAAGTTGGGGTCAAGTCCGGTCCCGAACCCGGACTTTGTCCGGAAGTTCGGCCGAACCTGCCGAACCCGGATTTACAGAGGTTCGATCAACTCTACTCAACAATTAAGCCCAGCCTTGTGGGTAACACACATCAGATAAGGAGGTCCCAGGTTGTGACTCTCTGTTCAGAGGTCCCCAGGTTGTGACTCTCTGTTCATGTTGTAGATTAATAACTCTGCCAGCATTTAATTTTTTGGAGAGTGACAGAGTTCCTATGGATTTGCACCTATGTGATCCAGCCAGGCCAGATTTCAGTTTGGCGTTCTAATGGCATTTTTATCCCCTTCTTTTTGTGGGGCTGCTTTCGAATGCCCCCAGAGGTCTGCTAAATCCTCTAGTGAATGTTCAGAGAAAATAGTTTTTTTTGTACTTAAAGTAAATTCTTTATCTTGCAGAGTTCATTGCAGGACACAGATCCCACCCATCTGTTCTGGTTTCATGGCCATTGCCATTGCCATTGCCTCTTGTTTGTGAATGATTTGTTTTGCTGCTTCTAACTCTGCCTGTTGTCTGTGAAGGATTTGAATGGTTCTAAGTCTGCTAGCCACGCCTGAGCTCTTCCCATGTACAGAGGGATAACCCTCAAAGCTAAGGGCATGCACTTTATTTTTGCTTGGTGTCCAGGGGCAGAACGTATACCCCAGAAGTCTACTGTGTCCCCTAATGAACTCTAAGAAAAGGATTTTATGGTAAGCGCAATAAAATTCCCTTTTCTGAGTATTTTATAAGCTACAGATTTTTTATAAAAGTCAAAAGGCCAAACACATAAAAATATCCTAGAATGGTAGGCATGGAGACATCTGCTTGTCCTCAAAAAATGTGATGTGTACTGGTGCATATTTCATACTTTGCCTGATGAGAGGAAGAGGCACACACGAGTCCAAGAAGAATTGCCTTTGTCAAGAAGAATTTTTTCAACAAGCTGGACAACGATTGAGAGTGATAATGATCAATACCTTTATGCTTGTTAGGGAAGCCCTATACAGCCCACTCCTTGTTGAAGTATAGCCCTGGCATTAAATAAACTGTTTATGGCCACCTGTTCTTTATCCATGTTACCTTTGTTAATTCATTGAGGTAAATGGGTTATTCTATCTAAACTTTGTATTTTATCAATATGTATTATTTTACTTTCTAAAATAAATAATAATAATAATTATTATTAGACACCTGATGAAACTTTTAGTTAATAAATGATTGGGTGAAAAAGTGGGTTGGCGCTGCCCCAGTAGGAAAAAGTGCTAGAAAATAAACGTGGATGTGCTGAAAGATATCGGTGAGTGGCAAATATTGCCCTCTAGTGGTTCATAAACATAAACGGAAACTGTGACTGCGTGAATGCTCTAATAAGAGCGATGTGTGTGAGCTGTATAACCAAAAAACGTTGAGTGTGCGTGAGTAGGGTCAGTGGTGGCCCGAAGGGACCCCCCTCCGTTCGTGACACAAAACCCCACTCACCACCTGAGAACCAATGTAAAAACGAGAGATTTTACCAGCCACTGTTTTTCAGGTCCACTCCGGCGTAGTGGCAAATATCCACATGTAAAATACAAATTACGTGGTGTAGGGTATCAAATATTGCAAACCAATTGGAAAAATAGTAGTAACTCACAGTGGAGAAGTCAGAAGACCGGAGCTTCCAAAAGATCCAGGGTTCAGCCGAAGGTACGTCTGACGCTCTAGGCTCCGCCTTACGCGTTTCGTCATCAAGACGTCGTCGGAGGCGGCGGCGTCTCAAAGTACTCCTC
>BLSH010424549.1:1147125-1158139 GCA_018402905.1 Glandirana rugosa | reverse complement strand
CCCCCCCCCCCCCCCCCCCCCCCCCCCCCCCCCCCCCCCCCCCCCCCCCCCCCCCCCCCCCCCCCCCCCCCCCCCCCCCCCCCCAGCCTGTCATTGCTCAGACCATACGCTGCACAGTGCATCAAATTGGTCTGCATGGCTGTTGTCCCAGAAGGAAGCCTCCTCTACAGATGATGCACAAGAAAGACCGCAAACAGTTTGTTAAAGACAAGCAGACTAAGGACATGGATTACTCGATCCATGTCCTGTGGTCTAAGACCAAGATAAACTTATTTGGTCCAGATGGTGTCAAGGATGGTGGCGGCAACCAGGTGAGGAGTACAAAGAAAAGTGTGTCTTGCCTACAGTCAAGCATGGTGGTGGGAGTGTCATGGTCTGGGGCTGCATGAGTGCTGCCAGCATGGGTGGGGTACAGTTCATTGAGGGAACCATGAATGCCAACATGTACTGTGACATAGTGAAGCAGAGCATGATCCCCTCCCTTCACAGACTGGGCCGCAGGGCAGTTTTCCAACATGATAACGACCCCAAACACACCTTCAAGACAAACACTGCCTTGCTAAAGAAGTTGAGGGTAAAGGTGATGGACTGGCCAAGCATGTCTCAAGACCTAAACCCTATTGAGCATCTATGGGGCATCCTCAAATGGAGGGTGGAGGAGTGCAAGGTCTCTAATATCCATCAGCTCCATGATGTTATCATGGCGTAGTGGAAGAGGACTCCAGTGGCAACCTTTGAAGCTCTGCTGAATACCATGCCCAAGAGGGTTTAAACAGTGCTGGAAAATAATAGTGGCCACACAAAATATTGACACTTTATGCCCAATTTGGAAATTTTCACTTAGGGATGTACTCAACAAGCCCGGTGTGAAGGCAATCCAACCGGAAGCACTCACAGGATGTAACAGCATGAGTAGTAGCAGTAGGTCTCGGGTGTTCTGACAGCATCTGTCTCGAGGGTGGAATGCAGCCTGGCCAGTCTGTAACCAGGTGTGGACGCTTCCAGGAAGGCGTGTTCCTGTACTTTTCCTACTCAACTGGAACCTCTCCTTGACGCTAAGCACTGTCCCTGACAGACAGTTGACCTGTCCCTACTGCCACACATGAAATGCATGCCAAACCCGGGAACCAGGATCTTAAATAGACCCTGCCTGACCCAAGATGTTCACCAAAGTCACAGGGGGTGGTAGCATGCATTTGGATGCTGTCCCTCTGTGACTGAGGAAACCATCGAGGAACAAGGTTCCTTCCGACTTCCTTCTTCACCTGCATTGCCACTGCGGATGAGCGCCATCTGCAGTGGAGAAAATAGATTGCACCTGCCTACAGCCCCCCCCCCCCCCTTTGATAAATGCTGTCCTTGGCATTACAACACAGTAAAGTACAATAAATATGGTGTAGACAATGGCAACATTTCAAGCAACATACTGAGAGTTCTTTGAAGGAAGCTGTACATGGTTAGATGGCATGTGATGGCGAGCTTCAGTGTCCTCTGCGGAGTCTCCTTTTACATAGTCCTCTTCTGTGATATACATGAAGTCTAAGTCCTCTCTATCTCCGGCAGGTTTGGAAGAGCAAACGCCACTAAGCACACATATTCTCAACAGGTTACATTGGAGCCATCTCTTGATGGCATCAGGACTCTCTGAGATCACGTCATAAATGGGAGTTGGAGAAAAGGGCTGCTTCTCAACCTGTTAGGAGATGCATTCCCACTTGGGATCCAAGTTACTGCCTCTTTTGCTTTTGGTACTCTTTACCAACACCCAGTATAGATGTTTGACATGATCCTCAAAGGTCTTGGAGAAAATAATGATATCCAAGTAGACTAACCCAGTCTCAAAATTGAAATCTACCAGACATCTCCCCATTAAGCGCTGAAATGTACTGGGAGCATTACTCAGGCGATGCGATGAGATTAAACTCAAATAGTCCCAGGGGTGTGATAAAGACAGTCTTTTCAAAGCCTTAATATCTCACTGGGAGTTGCCAGTAGCTACTTGCCAAGTCAGGGGTAGATAAATACTTGGCTTGGCCCCAGTGCCATGAGCAACTCCTCCACCCAGAGTAACGGGTTGGCATCTTGGTGGGTACAGGCATTTAGTTTGCGGTAGTCCACACAAAATCACAGACTTCTGCCCTTCTTTCACACCAGGACCAAATGGACAGCCCATGGGCTAGGGCTTTCCTGAATTACCCCACTCTGTAGCATGTTGCTGGGCAAGTCCTTGTATTGTGACTCGTTTAAGGAGGTCATGGCTGCCTCTAGTGGGGTGCAAACAGCTTCCATCCCTGGTTGGGCCTCCGAGGTACAGTGACGGGGATGCTGGCATGGTTAGGAAGAGAAATCAGGGAGGTCCTCAGGTTGATGTGCTGCACCAGTACCGTCTCTATGTGGACCTTGGATAAGATGTAGGCAACCAGCCACTCCCCTGGCATCACTTTGCGGGCTTCCACCATACTGTGACCCCTTGCAACTTTATGTGAGCCATGATGGGCAGAGACCAGACTGCCTTTGGAGGAGCGCCATGAGTAATTTTTGCTTGGGGGGAGTGTGGACAACCCCCACTTGTTCAGACTGTTTTCTCGCTGCCCTCTAGTAGACCTCATAGGCCTGGATCACGTTGAGCCAGATAGCTAGCAGACTGTAGCTCTGAGCACGCCACCTGAGTGCTCAAACTTGGCCAGTAAGTGGAGTATGTCCAAGTCCTTCAGTACGTTCATGCCCAGAACAACCACAATCGCCACTCACTCCACCACCTGGTCATCTATCTGAATCTTCACCCAAGTGACACCAGGGATGAACAGGTTATTGGCTACCTTGAGGGACAATCCAGAGGGGTCCAGCTGGTCCAGGTCCTGAACTGCTGGGTGTAGAAGCCATACTCCATGACAGTGATCCCATGTCGATCAGGCATGGGTCCTCTTGTCCATTAACGAGGGCATTAACTACTGGACTTGGAGCAACCATGGAGTCTGGTTTGATGGGACCTCTGCCTCGGGAGTCACTAGTTTAACAGTGGCCTATGGGTCTTTTGGATTCTGGCCAGCCACAGTTCTTGGTTACATGTTCAAAGCGGTCACACTGCCATCACTTCCAGTCCTCCTCCAGGTTCCTCCACAAGGGATTCTTGCCCTTAGACGAGTGGGCTAAATCCTGTTTCAAGAAGGCTACATCCTGAGCAAGTTCCCTCAAAGCCATATGTATGGCCAACAGAGGTGAAGGGGCCAAGGCCTCCTATATCAAGTGTAATGGTTCATACCTTTTTGTCACTGCCACATCTTCTTCCACATCTTCTTGTTCCCATGCAGTCCACCACAATATAATTGAAGGAGATGGTGGGTTGAGCTTTGATTCACTCCTGTAAGGTTCTCCTGACTAGCCCAGCCTTCATTCCCACTACAAACTGGCCCGGTCCTCTTCAGGTAGCAACATCACGGCTCAGCAGGCAACATCCTCCAAGGAGTTAATAGCTGGCTCTGCGATGAGCCAGGCTGAAACCTGATACAGGCATGCAGCGCTCTCTAGTCTCTCTTCCCACTCAGCTAAGGGAATGTTGGAACCGTTAAACTTAGGCACCAGGACCAAGGCTGAACCTAACGGTGCCATGAGGGTTCCCGCTCCCCCTTCCACACCTGCTGCTAGAAGGGACATATCTTGCCAAGTATGGGTAGGTTCAGCGAGGTGTAGTGGCAGAGAACACTCAGAGTCCAGATGCAGAAAAAAGAACTGTATTAATATTGAAGCCCAGCAGGAAGGCAACCTGACCGGGAGCACTCACAGGGTGTAACAGCGAGTAGTAGCAGTAAGTCTAGGGTGTGCCGACAGCGTCTGTCTTGAGGGTGGAATGCAGCCTGGCTGGTCCATATTCGAGGGAGGAGGCTTCCAGGAAGGATGGCATTTCCCTGCACTTTCCCTACTCCTCTGGAAGCTCTCCCTGACGCTAAGCACTGTACCTGACAGGCGAGTGACCTGTCCCTACTCTAGCCACACACAAAATACATGCCAAACCCAGGAGCCAGGGTCCTAATTAGACTCTGCCTGACTCAAGATGGCCACCAAAGTCACATGGAGTAACAGCATACAATCAGATGCTGTCTCCCTGTGACCAAGGAAACCATAGAAGAACTAGGTTCCTCTTGACTTCCTTCTCCAACTGCATCGCTGCTGCAAAATGACTAAAGTTGACTTCCCAAGGGCCCACAAGGCCTCCAGTCCTGGTTACAATTTTGCCAACCTCCCAAATTACCTAGATCCAAGCTTTTCTGAGGTGGGCAGGTGTATCTCTAAACCTGCCTGGTTTTATGCCAGACTACTACCACTCCAAGAAAATTTCTGTGGAAGAGGAGCAAGTAAAATCCCGAAACAATTCCCTGGATGCCTGGTCTCCTATGTTGTTGCCCCTGACATACAGTACCAACACATCCAGGGGCCTGTCAAATCTGGCAAAATCCAAACCCACATCATGCTTCTGACCCATAGCTCTCTTAGTATTGCTACACTCAGAGGGACCAGCAATGTACCTTCCTGCCTTGTGTTATCCCAGATTGCCCCTAGAGGTATTTCTGTAATAAAACATTAAAAACGTTCAGTACAATCTTGTATTGATGAACAGAATACCCCCTGAATGGGATTGTAATAGGCAACAACACCAAAAACTTCATAAAATATAACAATTTATTAAAGATATTAGTTAAAAACTTGTCACTCATCTGAGGGACAGGTACAAAACATAGTGTGTTCATATATTGATATTAGTAAAATCGTCAGAGTCTCAAAGAACAAATGATACAGTCCAAAATAAAGTGCCTCCACAGGAGTAGTAATGCATAACTTCAAGATATATCACAATCTGTCGTCCCAAGATGGAATTCGATGCCCTACATTCACATTTTGGGTCCAAACAAGGCCCTTCATCAGGGGTATTGTCAATGGAAAAAGCAGGAAGGCACAACAGTATCTCTTTTAGTTTTAAAATATTTTTTCTCGACTGCATGCAACATTCAGAGGATTAGTGCCACACTGCCAGGTGTGCTATAAAGAACTTATTATGGAAGGGGATCATGACAATGTCAGCTAGCGCAAATTTCGCCTTAATTTCGGAAAAGAGGATGTTCACAATTGTCACAGAATTAATCCTGGCCATGGATAGAAACCTGTCCGGTAATTCATGACTTGTGGGGGCAATGATTCAAAAAGAAATCTGATGCAATCAGCAAAATGACTGGGGGGATCTACCACCGGTTAGCTCTCTTACGGAAGATAACAATATATCTTCCAAGGCCGTTGGCTGTGTGATCCGTAATCACATCCTCCCAAACAGGTTTCTATCCATGGCCAGGTTTGATTCTGTGACAATTGTGAACATCCTCATATTCCAACCAGCCTTTTTTGATTCTGCTTCAGCTATCAAATCAAAACACCTTCCTTTTCAGCAGTCATACTAAAAAATACCACAAATCCCTTTATCCACTTCATAATCCTAATAATGGGCCTTTTTCATATTGATTTCCTGTAGCTTGGCTGGTACTGCTTCCCTTGTGACATTAAATATTTCAACATACAGTACTTGCCCTCCCCTGTTGACTTAACCATTTTCTTAGATAGGTGAGTTGATGAAGAAAGGTGTGACTTGTACAGGCCTATTTCTCTCCTAAATGGAGATGTAAAGATCCTCACAAAACTCTAGGCAAAGGCTTTCCTAAGGTTATTTTGTACATCATACTTTGGGTTTATTTTGGATTCATGACAGGGAAAAGTGTTCATGATAACATCAGAAGGTTATGTAAAAAAACATTTACAACAACTGTAAATTGCAATGTCCTAGTTTGGTAGTGTCTTTGGAAATAATGAACGTTTTTCTGCAACAAAAATGTTTGTAGAGAGTTATGCAGCATAAGGACATTTGCCCAACTATTCTACAATGGACACAGCTTTTATATGTAGATCCCAATGCATGAGCACACACTAACTCAGGTGTCAGGACTGTTCCGCCTCTGGAGAGGAACCTGCCAGAGTTGCTCATCATTACCATTTCTACAGCATTTGCTGCTATAATGGAACCTTTGTCGTGTCTCCTATTGCACCTGCAGTTATTGGCCTCGATTGGAGCACTCTAGAGGAGAGAATCTCCTTGTATGCAGATGACACATTAGTTTGCTTGGATGACTTTGATAGTTTCTTTCAGGCAACAATGGAAAAAATCAACTTGAAAAAGCTTTGGTATTAATGGTCAGCTGTCAGTGGCTTTCCCCATTGGCCCAGCTAAAGTCTACCTCTTCCTTAATTTATCCAAACTAAAAGCGGTTTAAGAATTGAAATAGTTGGGGATCACAATTCCAAATTATGTAAAGCAATATCTGTTTACAGCAGTTAACATTACATAGTCTCATTACATAAATAAAACTCCTCTAAAACTTATTGGTAGAATCTAATCCAATTGATCCTCCTTCCTAAATGTCTTTATGTATTTTGCGCTTCCCCCATCGCTCTACCTAATGATCTACCTAAGAAAATGAATTCTCCTATAATGTCTTTTATCTGTGAAAACTCTTGTCAACAAATTGCATGAAGAGCTTTCCATGCCTTTAAGTCAAATTGTGGACTTGTGTTCCCATAATTTGTATAAGTATTTTTTGGCCCCCCAGCTAGTCTTTTTTTCTATGAGTGATTAACAATGGAGGAGCCTAATGCTGCCCTGAGTGTGGCAGCTCCACATATGGAGTCCTATGACCAATTGCGGAACTTTCAATGCAAGAGTTGCTAACATTTATAATCTACAAATCTTGGAACATATAACCGTCTCCACTCCTTATTCAAAATGGAAACAGAATATCCCCTCCCTGAGTGAGGTGTAATTGACTGAAATAGAAAAATCGTGGTTTGAGCTATTAGCACTGCAGACAAACTGATTCAGTTTGAAATGTATTTATGATCGTTACAACTGGAGCATTTAGCTAAAATAGATATCTAGGCCAATGTGTAGCGTTCATGCTGCATCACAGATCTTTGAACGTTTTCCATATATTATGGATATGTCCCCATGTCCAAACCTGCAAGTCCATATCATAACCAACTCGGCCAGAATTCACTCTTTCCTAAGGAACAAATAGGACTTTCCAACACTTTATGTTCCAGAAACCTTTCTGCTGAACATAATGGATGAACATATTCCCAGAACTATGTTCCCAAATATTTCCTTCCATACATGCAAAGCAATCCTCCTACGCTAAAAGGATTCCCTACCACCACCAAACACCAACTTTTTAAACTTGATAAAAATAGCGCTGTCAAAATACTACTCAAATTGTGCAGGCTCCAGAACATTTACAAAGATTGGAAACGTGTGGTTGAACTATATAAACAAAAATTATTTCATTCTTTTTTTTTTCTGTTGGTTGAACTGGATGGACTTGTATCTTTTTTTCATCCTGATTAATTATGTAACTATGAAAATTATGTCTTAGTTTAATGTGTTATTTTGTGTTTAGGGACCACTCTGACAGGTAATTGGAACACCAAGGAAGAGAAAGGATTGCCATTTTGTTCTTATTTCCACTTAGCTGTTATATGAATGTGTGATGAATGATTGCATTTACCTTTGAACCAAAAATGTAGAATTTAGGGCTGCGTCCCTTCTATTTGGTTTGTACCACGTTTCAATGCTTGAAAATTTTTAAAAATAATTTTTCACTAATTGTTTTTCAAAATGCATGTCACTTAAATTGTCTCTGTCAATGCCCATACCATTCTTCACTCTCTACTGCTGCCAAAAAATCTTCATCATCCAACACATTTCCTGGTTCATAGCTGAAAACTATAGTTCCATCAAACTGCCATACATTGCTTATATGGTGTGTGGAGCTGGCATGTGGCACAGACTTCTAACAATCCTGGAAGTGTCTACTGCAGAAGATTCTCCAGACAGCTCAGCTGCTCAAGAGAGCAACGTTCAGTGACTAGAGCTGCAGACAGTTGAGTGTTATAGTATAACTAAAGGCAAAACTTTTTTTTGTAAATTTCAAAAGGGTACTGAGGGGTTAGAACCCAATAAGATTTTTTTTATTACTGTGTATATTTATTTTGTCTAATTGATCTTATCACCAGTGTCACTGAAATTGAAAGTGAGGGTAAAGTAAACCATACACTAGAAAAATTTCATTAGGAAATTCTCATTTTGGATGGAAATTTTTTCTCGAAGGAACAAATTTTAACCATTTCAATACCAGGCACTTAGAACACTTCCCTACCAGACCAATTTTCAGCTTTCAGTGCTGTTGTGCTTTGAATGACAATTGCGCAGTCATGCGACGTTGTACTCAAACAAACCTTTTATAATTTTGTTCCCACAAATAGAGCTTTCTCTTGGTGGTATTTTATCACCTCTGCGGTTTTTATTTTTTGCGCTACATATAAAAAAAGACCGAAAATTTTGAAAAAATTTCTCTGTTTCTGTCACAAAACTTTGTAAATAAGTACATTTTCTCCATCACTCATGGACACTGATGAGGCTACACTGACAGGCACTGATGAGGCAGTACTGATGAGGCGGCACTGATGAGGTGGCACTGATGATGAGGCACTTATATGCAGCAATGATGGGCACTGATAAGCAGCACTGATGGGCACTGATAGGTGGCACTGATATGCAGCACTGAAGGGAACTGATATGTAGCACTGACGGGCACTGATAAGCGGCACTGATGGGCACTCATAGGTGGCACTGCTACGCACTGATAGGGGCACTGGTGGTCACTGGTAGGCAGCAGGTGACAGATGCAATGATAGGGGCCATTTCCCTGGTGGTCTAGAGTGACATCTGAAGGTGGCACTGAGTGCCATCCATGTTGGGCACTGTGTCCCTTACCTGGTGGCCTAGGGTGGCATCCCTGGTGGTCAGGATCGGCTCCCTGATGGTCCTGGGTGGGCACATCCCTGGTGGTCCCTGGGCAGGCTCCCTGGTGGTCTAAGGTGGCGATCCGAGGGGAGCTGCGCTGATAAACACTCAGCACAGACCCCCCTCCCTGTCAGGAGAGCAGCCGATCAGCTTTCCACTACTCAGGTCTGCAGACTCAAGTACAGGAAAAGTCGATAAATGACTCTTCCTATTTACACTGTGACCAGCCATGATTGCTCACGGCTGATCACATGGTAAAGTGCTTCAGATGGAAGTGCTTTACCGAGATCGGTAATGTGGTGGCACCACACCACCGATTGCAGCAATATGCCCCGCCCCCCGGGTGTGTGCTGGCACGTTATCCTGCTAGACATCATATGACGCCCAGTCAGGATAACTCAATCACTTCCCGGCCGTCATTCTGCATACGGCGGTAGGGAAGTGGTTAAAAAGTGAAAATGGTGTTCATTTTGCAACATCCATTCATTCCAAAATAAAATGTTAAAAGCACAACATTCTCAATATGTCATACAGTGATGGAAAAAAGTATTTGATCCCCTGCTGATTTTGTACGTTTGCCCACTGACAAAGAAATGATCAGTCTAGGAGATTGGCTCTCACTACACACACTACTGAGCTGACAGGCAGGGATGGAGGGGGAGAGGAAGAGACTGACCACACAGCGTGATGACAGAAGGACGTATACTGACCATGATATCATGGATCAGCATCATGATTACCATGGTCAGTACACACAGGGGGACACAGGAACAGACAAGATCAACCAGGAATTTTACAACATAGAATGGGACAAATTAAACAGCACAAGCACTATGCTATAGATCATGCTTTAAAGGAACTGAAACATTTTTATTTTTTTTTAGGGTTACAACCACTTTAAGGGTTCACTTCACCGTGGTTTTAGCCCACCCCCACACTATCCAAAATGTTTTGGCTTTAGAGATGCTTAAACACATACACATGGGTGAGACGGTCGTACGACTGGACGTCCAAAATCGTATGTTGGCTGTTGTGTCTCTTGTACCGACATGCACTAAGCGATCGTACAACCAAGCCTAACGTGGTGACGTGTTATGAGCGTATAACGAGAAAGTTCAGGTGCATATGATTTGTGAATTAGGAACGTAGGTTTCCCAGAACGGACACTTCCGGGCGTTCCTGACTTCTGAGCATGCGTGTTTTGCACATGCAACTTGGTTGGACCAACTTCTCTGTACACACGATACAATGGCCGTACAACCACTTGTTGCACAACCAAAGTTTTCTAGTCTGCTCATCCAACTTCAGTTGTACAACCGTTGTACGACGGCTGTTGTAATTGCGCGTACTAACGGTCAGATGATCGTACAACAAGCTGGTTGTACGACCACTGTTGTACGACCATTGTACCATGTACGGGGCTTTAGGCTCCATCCACACCTAAGTGTAATGTAGTGACACCTGCTGCACTGGGTTTTTTTTTAGTTTTTTGTGATGCGTTTTTGGAGCGGCACCATTCATTTGAATGGGCTTCCCTTCACTTCAAAAACGTGCCAAAGAAACTAATGTACCAAATTTTGTCCCCCGAGCCAGGTGCGTTTGGCATTTCATTTTTTGCTGTGATTTTAGCTTGCTTTGTCACATGACAATTGTGGCAAAATTGCACCGCATTTGAGGGTGCCATTAAGAAAGATGTTTGGTTTAGTTCAGTGCAATACTTGTTTGGCATTTATTTTTCGTGGTTCTTTGTGGAAGCTGGGATGCTGTCCCATTTGTATGCAGGTTTCTAGTCTACGTGATGACATTGCCTGTCTAAATTCCTTGGTTTGTGCTCTGCAGTCTGAGATCAGGAGGTTGTCTAAGCCAGTTTGTTGTGTTGAGCTGCCCTGTAATAATCCACCTCTTCCTCAAAGACTGCGCAGGAGAAGGGCAGTGTGGACAACTGTTGGGTCTGGAAGAGTAAGGCCTGTGGACCATAAACATGTAGCTTTTGGTTTGACACTACATAACCCCTATAGTGTTCTTTCTGAGCTAGAAGCAGATACAAAGGCTGCAAACATAGCTGCTTGTGAGATTGGCAACCCTTCTCTGCACATGGAGGAGCTTGAGAAAAAAAAT
>BLSH010424549.1:1115458-1142958 GCA_018402905.1 Glandirana rugosa | reverse complement strand
GGGGCTCCCGGATAGGCCTCAGGCTTCTGGTGGGGCACCCGGGAGCTTTTAACACATGTCCACCCATACAGCTGTCCAGGTGGCACCGAATCCCGATCACCTGACTCCTCCCGAATAAATGGGCTCCCCAGCAGGTAACAGGCCATGGGGCTCAAGAAAACCCCTGCCAATTGGCCAGAACAACCTATCCACTCATATTCCAAGTTCATATGCATTGTTATGAGTTAGGAAACGAATCAGGAGACCCCCTAACAATTAGCCGGACTAGTTACCACCCGGCGAACTAGATTTTACAACATCCCTGTTCAAGACTAAGGTGCTACATATATTACAAATACTGTTTCATGCTGTATTATATTACAAATACTGTTTTAACACTTTTTTGTCATTCTTTTCTTAACCTCAGTGCCCCTGATTTCCTGCCACCTCTTTCAGCCACTCCTGTCTATAGGCACACACTCCAGTATTAGCTTTACATCATGGCTCTGGTCCTGATAGTGACAATAGTAGATCATGCCCACGCAATGTGTGTTGTCAAGGCTGCTTGTAGTCTTCACAGGGAACACTTATGACAGTGGGGGGAATTTACTAAAAATTGTGCACACAAAATATGGTGCAGCTGTGCATAGCAACCAATCAGCTTCTAGGTTTTAGCCCCCTTTCACATCAGCGTGATTTGACATGTCAAATGGCAGCCTATTGCTGGCAACGGCGCTGTCTCAGTCGGTGCGACACCATCTTTGCAGCGCCGCACTGATTTCCAAAGGTAATTCTTGCATTATTTTATAAACAACAGGTTGCGCTAAAATGACGGTAGGTAGATACATATAGCATGCATCCCATAAATACATGTAAATCATACAGTCCACATAAACATAAATGGTGCAGATGAAAGTAGAGATGTAGATGTATCTTCACAGATATAGACCACCGTGTGATAGTTCAAATTCAGTAGTGATACCTCCACCTCACATCTAATAACTGCTTACCAGATGTAAGCGCATAAGCGCTTTGGCTGTACCCCAGCCCGGGTCCCCCCTGGGGATATATACGACAATCTTGGGGTCCTGATGTAGCAGAGTTGGCTTGGGTGAACCACAGAGGTAGTGGAAAGGGCTAACCGGATCCGCCTCCCGGCGTTGGTAGGATAGCAGTCCAATAAGGTTCTTTACACCCCCAGATAAACTCACCACGGCACCCAAAGAAAGAGAAGGTACTAATAGTGTGATACCGTTTCAGTGGGTTTAATAAAATAAAAGTATTGCACTTACATCAGATAAAAACAACAAGGGCGTCCAAGAACATTAAGCCGGCCGGCTGTAGACTTCAAACACTCAATGGCAGTGACGTCAGCGCGTCTTCCCCTAATTCTTGCATTACTTTTGGTGACTTCGGAGGAGAGGTGTGAATGTACCCTTAAGCTGGATACACATTATACAACTTTTGTTGTTCGATTTCCTGCCTGCCTGATTGCATACAAATTAAAAGTGTTTAGGCTTGACCTCATATTATATGGTTTTGGTGAATATAAAGGAAAAAATATAAAGAAAATTGTATAGTGTGTACAGTGGCGTCACTAGGGTTGGTGTCACCCCATGCGGAAAAACACGGTGTCACCCCCCCACCCACTATAGTCTTCCCTCAGTACAGACCCCCATCCTGTAATATAGATCCCCCTCTCTCAGTGCAGACCTCCCTTCTGCAGTATAGATCCCCCTCCCACAGTATAGATCCCCCTCCCTCAGTATAGATCCCCATCCCTCAGTACAGACCCCCCTCCCGCAATATAGAACTCCCCGTCAGTACAGACCCCCCAGGACAAACCACCCCCCATCATTACAGACCCTCCAGGATAACCCACCCCCTCCATCATTACAGACCCCCAGGACAACCCACCCCCTATCATTACAGACCCCCCCAGGACAACCCATCCCCCCTATCATTACAGATCCCCCCAGGACAAACCACCCTGCACCATTACAGACCCCCCCTAGGACAACCCACTCCCTCCATCATTACAGACCCCCCCAGGACAACCCACCCCCTCCATCATTACAGACCCCCCAGGACAACCCACTCCCTCCATCATTACAGCCCCCCCCGGGACAACCCACCCCCTCCGTCATTACAGACCCCTCCAGGACATAACATCCCCCCCTCCATCCGTACAGACACCCCCCCCACCTCAAGCACATCAGCGGATTAATTCCGTGTGTACTGCAGTCTGCAGCCACTCAGACTGTCACTCATCTCTGCAGCCGGGGGCTTGTGACACATAGCAGCCGGAGTGAGAGTGAGACTGAGCAGAGTCTCGCTCACACATAGTGCGGCCGTGCCGCCGGGACCCAGGGCTCTCCACTGATCACCCACCTTGGTTCAGGTGACGGTCAGGATGGTGTCACCCCTCTGCTGGTGTCACCCTGGTGCAGGCCACACCCCCCCTGCACCCGCCTAGTGATGTCACTGAGTGTGTATCCAGTTTAAGGCTCCTTTCACACGTTTTGATGGACCCCGCTGCTCTGCGGGAATCGATCCGTTGATGACAGGTCCGTCGTTGATGTCAGGGCCCCCGCTCTCCTCTATGGGGATCGGATGAAAAGGGATCCGCCTGTCCGTTTTTACCTGATCCACCAGACGGATGGAAAATAGGGTTTCCACCCGTCTGTGTTTAACGGATCAGAGCGCATCGAATGTCAACAGACATGTCACTGCTGACATCCATCGCTCCATAGAAGAGAATGGAGAGTCCGTTCAGGTCCGCCTGAAAAACTGACAGGTGGACCTGAACGGTCCGTGCGTGTGAAAGGACCCTTAGGCTGGGTTCACACTAGTCCGATTCTCGGACAGACATGAAGAGCACAAGTTGCATTACGTCACAAAAACAATGGTTCCCTATGAGAGCCGTCTTAACTGCTCCGACATGTGTTTTTCAAAGTCGGAGCGACTTTGAAAAAGGTTCCTGTACTACTTTTGTCCGACTTTGATCCTACTTCAGCCCATTGAAAGGCATTGAAGTCGGATCAAAGTCGTATCAGTGTCTTCACTGATCCGACTTTGGCATGCGACTTGTGCTCTGGGGATCTTGAAGGGGAACTCCACACCATATTTTTAAAGAAAAAAACTGGCATGGAGTCCCCCTCCAGGAGCATACCAGGCCCTTTGGTCTGGTATGGATTTTAAGGGGAACCCCATGCCAAAAAAACCAGCGTGGGGTCCCCCCCAAAATCCATACCAGACCCTTATCCGAGCACGCAACCCTGCAGGCCAGGAAAGGGGGTGGGGACGAGCGAGCGGCCCCCTCCCTCCTGGACCATACCAGGCCGCGTGCCCTCAACATGGGGAGTATGGGTGCTTTGGGGGAGGGGGGGCTCTGCGCCCCCCACCCCAAAGCACCTTGTCCCCATGTTGATGAGGACAAGGGCCTCTTCCCGACAACCCTGGCCGGTGGTTGTCGGGGTCTGCGGGCGGGGACTCATCGGGATCTGGAAGCCCCCTTTAACAAGGGGGCCCCTAGATGCCGGCCCCCCACCCTATGTAAATGAGTATGGGGTACATCGTACCCCTACCCATTTACCTGGAAAGAAAGATGTACACAAAAAACCACACAGCTTTTTAAAATATTTTATTAAATCTGCTCCGGCGGTCTTCTCCCCTCTCCGGTGTCTTCTTTTCTTCGGCTCTTTTGCGGGGTCTTTCATCTTCTGAGGGGTCTTTTCTTCTCCTCTGCGGCGTCTTCTGCTCTTTTGCCGGTCTTCTCCGCTGTACGCTGTCCCCTTCCCTCTCTTCTTCTTCTTTTCTTCTTCTTCCCATGTTGACACGACGCGTTCTTCTTCAAGAATGCCCTCGCCGCTCTGTGCTGTGCCTTATATTGGCATGGGGCGTGGCCACCAGATGACATCACCTGGAGGTCCCGCCCCCATATGAGGTCACATCCTGTGGGCGGAGCTGTGAAATCATATGGGGCGGGACCTCCAGGTGATGTCATCTTGTGGCCACACCCCATGCTAATATAAGGCACAGCACAGAGCGGCGAGGGCATTCTTGAAGAAGAACGTGTCGTGTCAACATGGGAAGAAGAAGAAAAGAAGAAGAAGAAGAGAGGGAAGGGGACAGCGGACAGCGGAGAAGACCGGCAAAAGAGCAGAAGACGCCACAGAGGAGAAGAAAAGACCCTTCAGAAGATGAAAGACCCCGCAAAAGAGCCGAAGAAAAGAAGACACCGGAGAGGGGAGAAGACCGCCGGAGCAGATTTAATAAAATATTTTAAAAAGCTGTGTGGTTTTTTGTGTATATCTTTCTTTCCAGGTAAATGGGTAGGGGTACGATGTACCCCATACTCATTTACATAGGGTGGGGGGCCGGCATCTGGGGGCCCCCTTGTTAAAGGGGGCTTCCAGATCCCGATGAGTCCCCGCCCGCAGACCCCGACAACCACCGGCCAGGGTTGTCGGGAAGAGGCCCTTGTCCTCATCAACATGGGGACAAGGTGCTTTGGGGTGGGGGGCGCAGAGCCCCCCCTCCCCCAAAGCACCCATACTCCCCATGTTGAGGGCACGCGGCCTGGTATGGTCCAGGAGGGAGGGGGCCGCTCGCTCGTCCCCACCCTTTTCCTGGCCTGCTGGGTTGCGTGCTCGGATAAGGGTCTGGTATGGATTTTGGGGGGACCCCACGCTGGTTTTTTCGGCATGGGGTTCCCCTTAAAATCCGTACCAGACCAAAGGGCCTGGTATGCTCCTGGAGGGGGACCTCATGCCAGTTTTTTCTTTAAAATTTGGTGTGGAGTTCCCCTTCAAGATCCCCAGAGCACAAAGTGCCTGGCATTGTCGGGATCAAAGTCGGATCCCGGTTCACAGACAAACGGTCCGACTTTGACCCCATGTAGGACCGTAAATCGCACAGCAGTGTAGGATCAAAGTAGGACCGTTTTTTGTCGGATAGTGTGAACCCAGCCTTATTGTCAAAGCTTAGATGAACAAGCTGAAGTTAGAAGCCGATTGGTTACCATGCACAGCTGCAGCAGATTCTGAGTGCTCCGGTTTTAGTATAACTCCCCCAAGTGACAATGCTGTAACACAATTAGGAGACAGTTGTCACCCCATAATAGAAAGTGCCTAAAAATTACTTTCATGGCTAGATTACCAGACATTTTGTTAATGAGCGCTGCATATTTTTTTTAAAAAAAGACTAAAAACAGATTTTAACGTGAACATATTATAGCTTATAATATTTTAGATCGGCTTTAAGTTTTTACATTTTATGTTAAAATGTTAAAATGATGTCAGTGGAATAAGCTGAACCCCTCTAGCACCTTGGAAATTTATATTTGGTTCATAACTCTGCTTATAGGTGTTTAATTGGTTTTTACCCCGACTCAACATACTGTAGCACCCCTTTGAACATTTTATAGGCCCTTCTGATGTTGGACTGGCGCTAGTCAAGGGGGTCTATTTTTCCCAGAACATCCTCCCATTTGAGAGCTCTGCTCTGGCTCCCACAGTGTCTGCATGAGTCACAGCGCTGGTACTTGGCTAGCGATTAAAGGAGCACTAGTCCTGCCCATCACACCAGTCTCACCCTCCCAGGCAATAACAGTCACCAGGAGCCGAACTGCCTCTAGCACCTCTTCACTGGAGGAGAACCAAGCTGAAGAGGAGGGAGGGTAGGAATAAGCAGAGCGCTCCCTGCACTCAATGGGCAAGATTTGTAAAACATTTTAAAAGTAAAGTAAACACAGTACTTATTTAAAACGTTTTCTTCCAAATATTCCAAAGCATTGTCTCTCTGATCTCTGTTTGCTTTTCAGTGTGCACAGCAGGTTGGTTTGTAAACATTAAAATCATTTTGAAATGGAGGAACTGGTATTGCTCAGGCAGAGACGTTGAGTAATGGCCAGGCAAATAAAGTTTAAGAAGGTTCTTGCTGAAAGCGCTGATTGCCACGGCCTTCCTAACACCTTATGTCTCACCTCGAGCGAATAGAGCATTGGAGGGTAAGAAACACACAGGCGCCATTCAGCTGAAACTAGTTACAGATGTGTCTGCTATGGGGGATTTCCCCACCCGCTCACACAGCAGGAAGTCTGAAGGGGGCCTTCTTTAGCTAGAAAACGGTGTACAGAGTATGCCATTATAATAACCCTTTGCTGCCAGAACAGCCTGTGGCAGCAAAGAGGTTAAAATAACATGCCAGACACTAAACACACTGGTAATGTGCAGGTACTAAATCCCTAGCCATACTCAGCGTAATCTGGTTTATTCATAAATGTGGTGTATACAGCAGCTGTAATAAGCTCTTTTAAAAATACACATAAATTTCTGTTTGTCTTGCTGAAGAGCTGAACGTTTTCCTGCATCATTTTCCAGTGTGCTATTTTTTTTGCATAATGCCTTTTTATGTCTATGTAGAGGATGTACCTGGATCTTTGTAAAATCTGAGACTTTATAAGTCTCAGATTTTACAAAGATCCAGGTACATCCTCTACATCAGGGGTCAACAACCTTTTTCCACTTAAGGAATTCAATGTATGTGGAGGTCCACATTCACCTGCTAATAAATGGACATAATAATCTGGACTCCCTTACATTACACAGCCCCCACACTTCTGGACCCCTTTACATTACACAGCCCCCCCACTTCTGGACCCCTTTACATTACACAGCCCCGCACCTCTGGACCCCTTTTTCATTGCACAGCCCCGCACCTCCGGAACTCTTTACATTACACAGCCCCCGTACCTCTGGACCCCTTTACATTACACAGCCCCCTGCATATTACACAGCCCCCCTGCACATCACACAGCCCCCCTACCCAGCTCCCCCTGCATATTACACAGCCCCCCCCATGTTATGCTTTAAAATTGGAATAGCGACAGACTGCGGTACTTAAAAATCTCCATAGGCAATGCTTTAAACATTTCTACAGGTTACCATTTTAGGGTTACAGAGGAGGTCTTGTGCTAGAATTATTGCTGTCGCGCTAACGATCGCAGGGATACCTCACATGTGTGGTTTGAACACTGTTTACATTTTTTGCAGTTGCAACTTACGTATGCGTTTGCTTCTGGCACGGAGGGATGGGGTGCTTTAAATTATTTTTGTTATTATTTATTTTATTTCATTTTTTTATTTTTACACTGTCTCTTTAAAAAAAAAAGCAAACATCCCTTGTGACAGTAATAAGCACTGACAGGTACTCTTTATGGAGGGATCTGGGGTCTAAAAGACCCCAAATCCCTCCCTTGCACTTGCAGCCAAGTTTGGCTGTTTTGATACTGTAATTTTTTTAATTTGGCGCCTTTAATTCTTCTGTAAACCGGAGTCATGTCATGGGGGGGCTCCCGCTGCTTGGGATAACAGCCCATCGGCTTCTTAGCTGCATCGGTTGTTATTCCAAGAAGGTCGAACAGGGTTAAAATGTCTGCAGGCCGGGTGCACATGAATTCATCACATGCACTGACAGGCCAGGTATTTAGTGGCGGTGGGCCGGGCGCAGCCTGCGGGCCGTAGGCCGTGTCACGGGCCCACCCACTGAGGAAGTGCAACATCTTTTTCCATAGTGCATTTGTAGCACTACCCCCTAGAGGGCCACTAAGTCTTAGGTCCCCCTAATCCTGCACAGCCAGGCAACACACATTTTCAAACTTAAATCCATAGACAGAAAACTAGTCCTTGGGCTTGTTTCTATGTTTTATTGAGGGAATATAAACTTGGATAAGGAAAAGGGATTACGGGATTTCCAAAACTTGATTCAATAGATGAAAGGACAAACGTCTCTATATACTGTTTGCAAGAAAGAAAAATTAATCCAAGATTGTACTCCCTCAGGAATAGTTTCAGTCCTTACAGGATTAGTAGCAAATAGCCCAACTACTGGGAGGAGCTCTATGTCGCCTCAGTTCAACTGGCAAAGTCCCAACTGTTTGCAGGAGCTCTATGTCCCCTTTTTGGCAAAATTCAAGCCCACCTGGCTACATTCAAAGTGTCCCAGAGCAAGGGTTTTCGGCAAGCTGTGAGGCTGAATATTGCATCTGGTTGCCTTCTTCCTTAGTTGGCTCTGGGGGTGATTAGGTAGAGGTACTCACATGTCCCTTTAACTCCTGCTGCTTTGGCTAAGACTGCTGTGCAGGACTCTTGCTGTACAGGTCCTCCCATGCTAGACAGGGTGTCTACCAGATAAGACTGAAGGGTGGTGAAGATCCCTCTAAGCCACATCCTCTTCTTCCTTCCTCAGCTTCAGCCTGGAGGCAGAGCTCCCCAGCCTCCAGGTTCCCTCCCAGGCTTCACGATCCTCAGCTCAGCACTCCATCCTCCAACCAGTCACAACAACAACCCCAACTGGCCACGCTCTTCACTATTATAAGGGCCATCTCCCCACCTTCTGGGCCATCCTTGCCCAGAGATTGGCGGAGATCCCTTGAATATTGAGGCTGTCAACTCCATATCCCCTGCCACTTTCCAGAAGCTCCAAGAAGCCAGGGGGAGGTACTAGATGCTCAGCCTGTCAGGAAGCGTCACAGAGAATTCGGGGCAGAATGGCCATTCCTGTGCACAGGTGTGGGCGGGCGCTCGTGATAGTCTTGGCGCCTGAACATGCTATTTCAACCAACCAGCACCATGCAGTCGGTGCTGTCCATTCTACAGCGTTAACCATGTCCCCAGAGTTGAGTTTATCTGATTTTCCTGTTCCTGTGTCCCCGGCCTGTCTTCTTTTCCTGCTTTGCCTTCCGCCTGCACTGACCCTGGCTTGTCTACGACCACTTTTCTGTCTGATCCCTGTGTACCACACTGCCAGCCTGTTGACGACCCTGCTTGTACCCGACTATTCTCTTGCCTGCTCCACCTGCACCACACTGTCCGCCTGTTGCCAACCCGAACTGTATCACTATGCAATCATCCAAGCACGAGCCAAGGAGGAACGCTCCATGCTTGCACCAATGACCCATCCAAGCCCTCGTGCCTCCCTGCACTCTCTAACTCCCTGTCTGCACTACCAGGAGTTCCAGAATTGGGGTTGTAAGAAAGGTTTCTCCCTGCAAAAGTCAGACTCCGCCACCAGGTGCGTGACAGTAACGGACAGCCATGTCCGAGTCTGTGCAGGGGCCCTCTCCAATGGATGAACTTTGCCAGCACCTAGCCAGCCTCATACAGGCTGTTAAGAGTTTGCAGGAAGGCTACCAATGGCTTGCAGGAAGGCTACCAATGGCTTGAGGAGCATGTCCAAGAACTCTCCTCACCCTCTACGTCAGCAGCCAGCTCAGCAGGAGCTCGCACCATTGTTGCATTGCCTTCGGTGCCCAAGGTCCCTATGCCAGAACGGTTCTCTGGGGACCGCAGCAAATTTCGTGCATTCAGAAATGCTTGTGAGCTCTACTTCATGCTCCTTCATGCTCCAGCCACACACCTTCTCCCTGGAAGCTACAAAGGCTACAAAGGTGGGTTTAATGATCTCCCTCCTGCAAGGAGAACCTCAAGCATGGGCCCACCGTCTTTTGGAGCAAAAGGCACCAGCCGTATCCAGTTTGGCCCAGTTCCAGAACCTCAAGCATGGGCCCACTGTCTTTTGGAGCAAAAGGCACTAGCCATATCCAGTTTGGCCCAGTTCCTCCAAGCCATGGCCCAGCTTTATGAGGACCTGCACCAAGCTGTCACCACAGAAGCTGCCCTACACGCCCTCCAGCAGGGTTGTCGTTCCGCTGAGGACTATAAACCTTTCCATCCAGATCGATTGGTGTCTCAGCGAACGCAGGGCAGAAAGATCAGTCGGGTCCCCAAGACCTACTTGGATGTTACCCCGTGTACCCCGTTACCACAGTCCAGCACCACCAGCAGCTGTTACTCCTCTATCTCCTCCACATCTGTCCGAGCCCATGCAGTTGGTGCTCCTTCGTCCCTCTCTCACCCCTGAAGAGAAACAATGCTGCCGGAGACGGGACTGCCATTAAGTCTGGCGTTGTCACCCAATATACCATTCCCTTATCTGCCATTACCGCTGATGGACATCAGGAATTCCTGCACCTTGACGCCATTGCGTCACCCCTATTCCCCATCATCCTCAGACTCCCATGGTTCCAGGCACACAACCTTCTCATCAATTGGGTCACTGGGGAAATCAAATTTCAATCATCATATTGCCATCAGCATTGTCGGCCTGGGGCTCCAGAAGCACCTACAGCCCTACTTTGACTTGATTCCAACCCAGATCCTGATTTCAGCAAGGCAGTCCTGCCGGCCTACCATGCCTTCCTGGATGTCTTTAGCAAGAGAGGGGCTGAAGGTCTTCTGCTCCATAGACCCTACGACTGCCCTATTGAGCTCCTTCCAGGAGCTTTGCTTTGGACGGATTTTTCCACTGACTGAGCTGGAACTCTCTGCTCTTAAGAGTTACCTGGATGACAACCTTAAAAAGGGCTTCATCCATCCATCCACGTCCCCAGCGGGAGCTGGGTCTCTTTTTCGTGGAAAAAAAAGACCACACCCTCCGGCCTTGCATTGACTATAGGGAGTTGAACAAAATTACCGTGAAGAACCGGTACCCGCTACCGCTAGTACCAGAACTCTTCCAACGACTTGGAGCAGCCACCATTTTCACCAAACTGGATCTTTGCGGGGCATACAACCTTGTCCGTATAAGGGAAGGTGATGAGCGGAAGACCGCCTTCCGTACCCCTTTCGGGCATTTTGAATACCTGGTCATGTTCTTTGGACTCTGTAATGCCCTGGCCACGTTCCAACATTTTGTGAATGACATCTTCAGGGACTAACTGGACCAGTTTGTCATCATATACCTGGATGACATTCTTATCTTCTCCTCAGTAGATGCCCACCGTCTGCACGTTGCAAAAGTCCTGGGCCGCCTCCGGCAGGCAGCATGGACTTTATGCCAAGGCCGAGAAGTGTGTCTTTGAATACCAAAGCATTCCGTTCCTGGGGCTGGTCATTTCAACCACCGGAATTACAATGGACCTGCAAAAGGTCTCTGCCATTGTGGACTGGCCCGTACTGGCTGACAAGAAAGGTGTTCAGCGATTTGTTGGATTTGGGAACTTCTATCGCAAGTTCATTCAGGGGTTTTCAGCTATTATCACCCAATCACCCAACTAACCAAGCAGAACACCAGGTTCCATTGGACCACTGAAGCACAGGCAACATTTGAGACCTTGAAAGGACTTTTTACGTCTGCCCCTGTATTGAAGCATCCCAACCCAGTTCTACCCTATGTCCTGGAAGTGGATGCCTCCGAAACTGCCGTAGGAGCAGTACTTTCACAAAGACAAGGTACCAAGGCGCTCCTCCATCCAGTAGCGTTCTTTTCTCGAAAATTATCGGATCCTGAGAGGAATTACGATGTAGGAGAGAGAGAACTTTTAGCCATCAAGGCTGTGCTCGAAGAGTGGCGCTATCTACTTGAAAGGGCTGCACACCCCATCCTAATATACACGGACCACAAGAATCTTGAGTACTTGAGGACAGCAAAGAGGTTGAAACCACGTCAGGCCCGGTGGGCGCTCTTCTTCTCTAGATTCGTGTCCCATATCACGTATAGGCCTGGGCCAAAAAACACCAACCCAGATGCCCTGTCCCACATGTTTGGCGACACGGAAACCTCCACTTGTCCAGACACTATCCTCTCACCCAGGAATTTCCTGTTAACACAGGAAGATCTGCTTTCCCGAATCCGACGGGCTGTTGCCAAGACTGCCAGCCTTCCAGATCTAAAGCTACAAATGAAAGGGGGCTTGTTGTGGTACAGCAGCAAAATCTTTGTGCCTGAAGAGTTAGGGCTTTCAATTTTGGAACTCTGCCAAGACCACAAGCTGGCGGGTCACTTCAGTGTCCGCAAGACGTCAGAGCTTCTTCAGTGCACTTTCTGGTGGCCGCAAGTAGACGGAGATTGAAAAAAATACGGAGTTGCCTGCCTTACTTGTTATCAACACAAAGGTAGAAAAACCAAAGCATGGGGCCTGCTCAATCCAGTTCCAGTACCAGAAAAACCTAGGACCGTGATCTCCATAGACTTTATCGTGGAATTGCCTATATCGGAAGGCTATTCAGCTATCTTTGTAGTGATGGATCGGCTCACCAAAATGGCTCACTTTCTCCCCTTAAAAGGCACACCCACTGCTGCTGAAACAGCAGAAGTTTTCATCAGGGAAATTGTCAGACTCCATGGGATACCAACAAACATTATATCTGACCGCGGAGTCCAGTTCACTTCCAGATTCTGGAGAGCCCTGTGTTCCTCTCTGGACATTAAGATATCCTTCTCTTCGGCCTACCACCCACAGGCTAACGGTCAGACAGAACGGAACATCCAGACTTTAGAGTAGTACCTGCACTGCTTTTCCTCTTTCTCCAAGACAACTGGGCCCTGCTACTGTCGTTGGCGGAATTCTAGTACAATAATACCATCCACTCGGCCACAAAGTAATCCCCATTTTTTGCGAACTATGGGTTTCACCTGTCCTTTTTGCCTAACTCTGTTCCCCAGAGTACCAGCTGTGCAAAAAACAATGGATTTTTTCAAGGACAATTGTAAACTACTGCAGGAAACCATGTCCAGAGGCCAGGAGTACAACAAGGAGGTCTATGACAAGAGAAGGCGGAGAGAACTATTCTTAAAACTTGGTGAGCTGGTTGTCAACAATAACTTGCAGCAGGCCAATGGTAGATTCTTCTCCTTAAAGCACTTCAACTTAAGAAGGAAACCAGAGATGCAAAAGCACTTTGTGGACTTTATGCAAAACATATTTGACAGAGACCATGCAGAGCCTGCACCCCCACTAAAGGAGGGAGACGAATGCTGGTACCTTCCATCCTTTAGCGTGTATCACCCAAGCAAACCAGACCAAGTTGTCTTTAATTCCAGTGCTCAGCATGAAGGTATTTCTCTTAACAGCATGCTCCTTACGGGGCCTAACTTGAACAACAGTCTAATAGGAGTCTTGATTCGCTTCAGACAAGAGCCCATAGCAGTAATGGCCGACATTCAACAAATGTTTCACTGCTTCATTGTCAGAGAAGACAACAGAAACTACCTCAGGTTTCTATGGCACAAAGACAATGACATCAACAAGGAAGTGATAGATTATCGAATGAAGGTACATGTCTTCGGTAACAGTCCTTCCCCTGTAGTGGTAACTTATAGGCTAAGGAGAATGGCTCAGGCTGGAGAAGAAGAATATGGATCTGACACTCATCAATTTGTTGAAAGAAACTTCTACATTGACGACGCACTCAAGTCTTTTCCAACTGCTAAGAAAGCAATCTTCTCATCAGAACAAAGGAAATGCTGTCTGTAGCAAACCTTAGACTGCACAAGATTATATCCAACAGGCAGTAACTTATGAATGCCTTTCACTATGTTACTAGTCTAAAAAAACCTTGATTTAGGTACAGATGTGCCTCCTGTACAGAGAAGTCTGGGTTTGTTGTGGAACATCAAACAAGACACATCCACCTTCCAAGTGTCAACTCGTGACAAACCCTTCACTAAGAGAGGAGTCCTGTTGGTCGTGAACAGCATCTATGATCCACTGGGTTTCCTTGCTCCAGTTACCATTCAAGGTAAGATTCTGCTAAGACAGTTATCTACTGAGAACATAGACTGGGATACTCCTTTACCTAGTGAGAAACAACACAAGTGGGAAAGGTGGACATATTCTTTAAGGTCACTAGAAAAACTTCAACTCTCACGTTGCTATGTTCCTGCTTCCATTTCAACTACTGGGCGGAGAGAGATTCATATTTTCACACCAGTGCCCTCCCGCACCCAGGGGCACTGGGAACACCGACCTCAGCGGTAAGTGCCCCTGTAATGGTTGGTAGTAAGTTGGTCTCTAAGAGTGCTAGCTCTTTTAAAAATGATTTCGGGAACATTATTCACATATTTAGAAATGGTATAATCTTCCGTGAGAAAATGCCAATTTTTCATGATAAGTGAATGCAGTTGGGGCTCATTCATAAAAAATTTAGTAACCAATCCTATTGTCTCTCTCTTTCTTATGGGGTTGGTATTGTACAATAGCATGCCTCTTGTTTTGGCTTTAGCTTTGTTAAATGATCGTCTCAACAGAGTTTTTGAGTAGCCTCTAGCTAAAAGTCTTTTTTGTAGGGAATCTGCCTGTTTTTTAAAATCTATATCTGATGTGCAATTCCTTCGTAAACAAAGGTACTGCGCATAAGGTATGCTTCTCACGAGTGATTTTGGGTGTAGGCTACTAGCATGGAGCAATGTATTTCTTGTGCTCGGTTTTCATAAAAGTTCAGATGCGACATAACCCTCTGTGTCTATCAGGATGTTTAAATCAAGAAAAGAAATTTGCGTATGGCTAACCGTATGTGTAAAACTTAGGTTGCATCTATTCACATTACAAGTTGTTTTAAAAGGCGGCCAGTTCACTCTTGGATCCAGTCCAAATAACCAGCAGATCGTCTATATATAAAGCAAATTCCTCACTTGAATTTTTTTTTCGCTCCCATTCTCCTAAATAAGTATTTGCATATGAAGGGGCACAGCATGTGCCCATTGCTACTCCCTGTATTTACAGGAAATGTTGTTACATAAATACAAAATATTTTCTAGTAAGAATGAAATCCAACAGATCCAAAACAAATTGATTAAATGGCCAAGAGGTTCTGTCTTCCTCCATGAGAAAGGATCTGGTCACCCAAACGCCCCACTCATGCGGAAAACTGGAATATAGCACCTCTATATCAATAGCAACGAGAAGGGCGCCCGGGGGAACATGGATCCCCTCAACATGTTGCAGGAGATCTGGTGTATCTTTAATGAAGAATGGGTGTACTTGATTGTTTAATCCTCCACATCCTTCACACATGGGAGGATGCTGGGAACAAATGATTGGAGCAGCACGAAGAATTCTTGACTTCATGTTGCAGAACCACAAGTTTTTACCACTCATGAGACTTTGTCTACTTTTCTTGCTGAAGTATCTGCCAACTGCCATAGTGAATGCAAGACCTTTAGTACCGGTATCTTCAGATCCTGATGCTCCAGTGATCCTTACTCCAGCTTCGCTTCTTACTCAAATGATTGGTACTGCTGTAGTATCTTCAAGTGAGATTGACCCCAAGGATATCTACAGGTGTCAATGGAAGCAGGTGCCACATCTGGCCAATGTGTTTTGGTATTCTGGAGGAAGGAGTATCTTTATCATCTTCAAAGTCATAACAAATGTCAAACATCTAAACCTAATCTCAAGGTTGGAGATCTCATACTTCTAAAGGACAAGGAAGTTTGTCGGAATGAGTGGCCTATGGGTCTGATTACTAAAGTTATGCCCAGTGATTATAACAAGCTCCGGAAGGTAGAGGTTAAGGTAACCAAAGGAGGATCGATATGAACCATTTCTCAACCAAATTACAGAGTTAGTACTCCTTTTGTACTGCTATTGGCACGGCGGGGGGTACATTGCTGCTAACTAAAGGTTCTACTTGGAACTTTTGCATTCTCTGAAGACATCATGTCAAATTACTACCTGCAATCCTGTTGAACTCTTGTTATGTTTGCTTGTTGCATGTTTCTCATTACAGATACCAGGACATCTATCAGTATTGGACATTATTGGACTTATTGGACTTATATCTATATAAGTTTAAGGTTATGAAATCTAAAGATTTCAGAAAGGCAGTGTTGTGTTACACTATGTGAATTATTATAATTTCATCTGTGTGTATAATTTGGTTTATTATTGCTCTGTGTCTTTAAGCTGTCTGTCGCTATCTGAGCTGAACCTTTTCTCCCAACCTAGTTCTGTATATCTCCTCCCCTTCTCTCTTTCTGGTTTCATTTCTGAGAATGCTGCCTTCATGTACAGATCTTTACATGTGGCTTACAACTTCATCGTTTTTCTATCTATGGATATCCTTCATTAAATGGAACATTCAAAAGGCTTCATTGTCTGTCTCCTCCACAGTGAGTTTATTCATTGAGTTTAAACTGTCTCAATTGAGGCAAGGGATAAAAAGATCACCAGGTCAGTGTAAGCCCTACATGATGCCGAAGATAAAGTTTATGGCCTTGTAGTAGAAACAGAACAAGGACCAAGCATGTGGTATAGACAGTCTAAAGACTTTGGGCAAAAGGAAGTATGAAAAAGTTAGGCAAAACATACTGCTGGAAAGCCAGGGGAAAGGGGGTTGTTGAGCCTGAAAATGGGCTTTAAAGTAAATTAAAAAACAAGGAGAATACCCCATTTAATGGCTGTAGCAAGGGATCTTAGAGCTAGAGATCTCACCACAGGAGTTCCTGAAACATAGAAGAAAATGTCTCACCATCTACCAAAACCATTGAATCTGACCCTTTAATTTGCACACCATCAATCATCATCCTGTCTAGTCTAGTGTATGAAAATAACAAAAATAAATGCTCCACGTACAGAAATACTCACTGAGTAAGAGACACCAGAGGTGTCTACTTAGGGACTGTGACTGCTTGCATAGGCTCTCAGATTGACTGGCTGCCTCCTACACTATCAGCATTATTTTGAGGCTGTTACTCAAGGGCCAAATACTGCTGGAACAGGATTTTTTTCAGGGAAGCTGTCCATTTTGTGCCTTGAGTATCCTGCAATCCTAATTCCACTTCCCTGCACTTTTTCAAGATCTGTAAACAGGTTGAGCAGCCGCTAGGGTTAACATCCTGTCCAGGATTCAACCAGAGTTTTGAATCATGTGTCCAGGTTTCATCCTGCCTGAAATCCAGACACATTATTTAGACCGGGCTTTGGCTCCCTGAGTAATCGAGATAATCACACACAAATCTGCTCACATTCGGGAGCTGCGGGCCACTGTTTGGGGGCAGGTTTGGCATTATTGGGGGGCGGGTTGATGATGTCAGCAAGAGCGGTTTGGCCACACCCGATGTTCGCTGCAGCATGCATAGTTATTACTCTCCTTGGGGCACCCAAAGGTGTCCCAGGTCTTTTATAATCCTATAGTGTATACTACGGGAAATAAATTGGCACTGTGCCGCTATAGTGTTCGGTTTTGGCTTGAAGAAAATGTGGCAACCCTAGAAGCCTCTGAACAACCTGGACCTGTATATTTGCAGCGACAATCACTATAGTAGCAGCAACTACTACAGCAAGTTTCAGCTTTCACAGGGATCCCACAGGTTTGGAATATGCACACTTACATTGGTCAGAGCTGTAACTATGCAATAATACCCATACCTGTAATTCAGTTTTGAGAAATGTCCAACACACTTACATGTTATTTCTGCAAAATTGCATGTAAGGGGGGTTCCCGTTGGGGTATAGGTTCATGCCCTCTGGGGTGTGTGGTGCTTAATAGGCCAACCTTCTAACTATATTAGTTGGGATGAGGAGGAGTTCTGGGCCCAGATTGGTGTGCAGCACATAAAATCATGAGAGGAGCATAAATTGGGAACACTTTCCCCTCTGGGGAAGGGATGCACTAAGCCTGATTGGCCATGGAGCTGGCAGAGGCTAGGAAAAGTGGTCGCCCTCCTGGTGGTGCATGTATAGCCCCCTCAGCATGTCACGCACCAAATGGCCTGGGCTCCCATGTTCTGGTTAGGTTATAGAGCCCTAATTTGCAACCATGTTAATTTACAAGGTCCTAGAGTGAGCACCGGGTATCTAGAGATCTGCACAGTTCAGGGGATGGAGAGTTTGTGGTCTATTGCCCACCATTGTTCACAGAGAAGGAGAGAAAGCAGTGCTTATAGGCTGTGGCGGACATCCAGAATGGAATAAATGTTATATTTTATTTTTAGGGTGTTCCAGTTTATAGTAAGGCCTTGGCTGCATAATGGAAGACTGCCCTGAACTTCTGGTCAGTGAGTGTGCACTCATCAGAGAAAGCCTCCTTGCTCCCCTCCCTCAGAACTACGGTACATGTTCCATTTCCCCCAGTTCCCCCCATCACTGCCTGTGGATACTGGCAGGCAGTGTCATAGTGTCAGCTTGGAGTCTGTCTCTCCCGGGAGTACACATGTAAGGGTGGCTCCATATGACCCTGGAAGGCAACAGAGCCACCCAAAAAACGAGAACCTGGTGCAACTGTTCAACTAAGAAGAAAGGGAAGAAGATTTAAAAAAAGAAGAAGCAGCACACCAAATATGTTCTAAGATAAGCTGTTGCAATTGGTTTTAAAACTTTAGGGTTTAATAACACTTTGCATTTCTAGATGAGGAAATGCTTAACAGAGGTATGATTTTGTTTGTCATCTCAACAATACAAAGGAACCTATCTTTAGCACGGATTTCTTCTCAGGCAGTGCCGTGCTTAACCCTTCCTTCATTAAATCTGCAGACAAAGGGTTACACATTGTTGGGCCACATCAGCTGGTGACTCACATAATGTCATAGCATTTCTCAGCCACACTCTCACCACTTCCTGCTCTCTCATGCCAGTGTGCTGCTGGTAGGGTGCAGGGTGGATTCACTCCAATTAGTGACAAAATCTACTGATTGGAAGAAGCATTTGTCTGCCGTGTTAACAACAGACCTAAACATGTGCGGCCCTGCAGCATGCCCGGTCCATCATATTATTTCATTTCATATTTTAGGTCTATGCTTGCTACTGAAACTTAAAGAGCTCTCTGGACATATTTAACCAGAGCATCCCTGTCATTATCTGCAGCTCTAATTAGCAACCAATTAGAAACCTAGTATTATCAGGGCAGATCGAATATTAAAAAGTTCATTCCTGATTGGTTGCTATTCTCTTTAAAGTTTACACTGAAATTACACTTGGCAGGTTTATTTAATAAACTATATTAAAGCACATAAATTATATGCAAAGCTCAATAACCCATAGCAACCAGTTTTCAGATTATCATTCTTAGATCACAAAGGGATAAAATGATGGTTGCAGCCTAGTTAGTGGTTAGCGCTTCTGTCTTATGGCACTGGGGTCCTCAGTTGTAATTCTGGCCAGGACCCTACTTCTGAAAATGAAGTTTTGCCAGGCATTGCCCTTTAAGTAATACAATATAACCATTTATTTTTAGGGGATATCACCCTTAGACTATGTCAGCATTGCTTACTGAACATAAAGCGGCTAGAATAATTTAGACTTTTTTCTTTGGTACAATGAATGCATAGAATGCATTAAGGTGAAAAACCTGGAGACTTTACAACCCCTTTAAACCTGCTCCCACTTCCATTCTAAGCCTATTTCGAGGGTGCTCTAGTCTGGTCACATTATCTCTCCAGCGGTCGCCTTCAGTGTAGAGGAGAGATCGCCGACAATGGATGCAGAGCCTGGGCGATGATGTTGCCTATAGTCTTAGTATGGGGCATCCATTGTTGGCTGTGCCTCCTCTACACTGAAGCCGCAGGACTGGAGCGCCCTCAGCATAGTTAAATTTATTACAACGAGGAAGGCTCTAGCCGAAACGCGTCAGTTTTTTTATTTTGCAACCACTGTTGGGCACTAATAAAGTTTTCAAACGCAGACGCTATCGAGTTGCTGGCTTATGTTTGCTATGAACTTATATTTAAGTATAGACTTCTTTCCCTTACAGGGTAGTTTAGAACAGGCTAAGAATGGGAGTGGGAGCAGGTATAGGTTTAGTTAGGATATGATTGGACTGTAAAATAGATGTAAACCCCTAGACTTTGTTCACACTTGTTAAGTTGTGGGAATGTGCGCAGAATGACGAGCTTTCCCACAGAGCACAAAAATGTGCTGCTCTTTCACAAACGCATAGCTGTGCCATTATTTCTTAATGGCACCCCCATGCATCATGCTAACATGGGCACTTTCACACAGCAAAACACAAGGTAACACAGTGCTACGTCGTGATTTTAAAAATGCTGCCTACACATTTTTGGATGTTTCTCACGCATAGGGCAGCTCACTGAAATTAATAAGCTGCCCTTAATACACAGAAACACACAAAAAAGCTTGCCCAGTCACACATCTGTGGCATGAACAAAGCTTAAAGTGGTTGTAAATGATCACCTTGTAGAACAACCAATTTAGTTTAAAATTGAAATGAAAGGCAAAATATTTGTGTATGTGTGTGTGTATATATATATATATATATATATATATATATATATATTAATATCATTATAAATACCTTGTATCCTTTTTTATTAAGTAATCACATTCCCTCTGTTCTCAGCTGCATAAGAGCTGGGGTTGGAGAAGCAACAGTATACTTGGCTTCCCAGTGAATGGCTGTGCAGGGGGGGTGTCTCTGGACAAGTTTGATCATAGGAGGAGAGAAAGCATAGCTAGAAAACTGACCATGGTGTATTATTCTGCTTAGTGTGGTCAGTTTCTAATAGGAGAGCAGAGGGACTGACAAAAGGACCAGGGATTTCACACAAAAGAAGCGACACAAAGAGAACAGGAAACGTTCTCATACAAGTACATGGTACAACAAGCACATATGAATATGAAATGCTGGGGTAACAAACGCTTTAACTGAATTCCATTTATTTTCCTAAAGTCCTGCATATCATAAACAATTTGCATGTTTTTTTTCATAAACAACAGTCTTTACCTTTTCTTCCTCCTTTTTTTTATCTTAGTGCTGATTATCTTTTGCAGTCTGTTTCAGCCACCTCCTGTCCCCATGCATGTTCTTCAGCACTTCATTTCTCTAGACTGACTTTCTGGTAATGACAAAGGTGGACCATATTTGTGCAATTTTTTGGCACACACCCCACTAGGAGGAGCATTACAGGGAGACAATGCTGGAGGTCAGTTGGAAGGAGGTTGCCACTCCACAACAGGAAATGTCTGAACACATCTTCATGGCAGGATCACCGGGCGATCTTTAGGTAGGCATCAAAGAAAAAATGAAGTGCAAAACACAAGATCTGAGTTGGCGGTAGTCTTCTCAATTTGTGGGGTTCTACAATGTACATTGACTGATAAGCAGACTGCTTTTAATGTTTCCAGGCTTACATCAGTCTATGAAAACAATACCTTCACATCTCTCTGGCAAATGTCAGAGCCCACATAGCCAGCCAGGGACTGCTGTCAGCTACAAATAGAGATTGTTATAGATATTTTCCTTATCTTGTAATGACTATGTGTTTACCTGTTTTCAAACAGCAATATAACGATTTCTATAAACATGATTTAAAGCGGAGTTCCACCCAACAGTGGAACTTCCACTTTAAGGGAAGGTGACTCCCCGACATGCCACGATTGGCATGTAATTTTTTTTTGGGGGGGGGGGGGACCTGGGACCCTGTTTTCCACTTCCTCTCCTGATGTTGTGGAACCGGAAGGAAGTTCACCTTCCCTCCCTACCCCCCAGCGATCTTCTGGGACATGTCACAGGTCCCAGAAGATACGCCGGCCATTCACAGTGCCAGGGCCGATCCTGGGCGGGTGTGCGGGGTGCACTGCATCCAGGCACTGCAGGGAGGGGGCGCCGAACTGTAAAAGTTGTCCCTTCACTCCTCTCCACTCTTTCAGGGCTGATCACAGCCAGGCAGCTTCCCGGAGGGCGGCGGCTGCTAGATGAGAAGAGCCGCTCTGTCCAGTGTATGAAACTCAAAGGAGGAGCGGCGGCGATACTACAAGCAGCACACAGGCTGAAGCCGCTCCCCCTCTGAGTTTCATTCACTGGACAGAGCGGGCTCTTCTCATCTAGAAGCCGCCGCCCTCCGGGAAGCTGCCTGGCCCTGCATGTGTCATAAAGAAGATCGCTGTGGACTCTTTTCTGCCTTCTCCCAGCATCCCGCCCCCCTGCCCCTCTCCTCATATGTCTGTTTCCTCCTCCCTCCTTCACTCTACCTGCAGTACAGAGGTTAGGGGAGGGAAACAGAGCACAGTGTTCCTCCCTCCCCCTTCCTCCTGTACTACAAAGAATTATGGGAGATATAGTCCAGAGGAGGGGTGAGATTGCCTTCAAAATTAATGGGCAGAGTGTAATGGCCGCAATGAGGAGGTGAGTTTCTGATATAACATTTTTCACTTATGGGTACTCATTAGCTGGCACTGATAGACTGCACTGGTGAGATGGCACTGGTATGCACTGGTAAGGTGGCACTGGTAAGGTGGCACTGGTATACACTGGTGAGGTGGCACTGGTATGCACTGGTAAGGTGGCACTGGTATGCACTGGTGAGGTGGCACTGGTATGCACTGGTGAGGTGACACTGGTGAGGCAGCACTGGTATGCATTGATGAGGTGGCACTGATGAGGCGGCACTGGTGGGTACTGATGAGGCAGCACTGATGAGGTGGCACTGGTGGGCACTGATGAGGCAGCACAGATGAGGTTGCAGCACTGATGGACTGCATTAATGATGTGGCACTGGTGGGCACTGATCAGGCTACATTGATGGACACTGGTGAGACGGCACTGATGAGGCTGCATTGATGGGCACTGGTGAAGCTGAACTGATGATGGTGATGCTGGGCTGATGGGCAGTGGTGAAACTGAGCTGATTGGCACTGGTGAGGCTGCATTTATGGACACTGAACAGGCTGCATTTATGGTCACTGATAAGCTGCATTTGATGGGCACTGGTAGATTGCATTGATGCATTGATCTACTGTAGTATGTCTGCAGTCTTTGGCCATCTCCTGTATCATCTCTGCAGTCTCTGTCCATTTCTTGTACTATTTCTGCATTCTCTGACCATCTCCTGTACTATGTCTGCAGTCTCTGACCATCTCCTGTAGTATGTCTGCAGTCTCTGACCATCTCCTGTTCTATGTCTGCAGTCTCTGACCATCTCCTGTACTATGTCTGCAGTCTCTGACCATCTACTGTACTATGTTTGCAGTCTCTGTCCATCTCCTGTAGTATGTCTGCAGTCTCTGACCATCTCCTGTACTATGTCTGCAGTCTCTGACCATCTCCTGTATCATGTCTGCAGTCTCCGACCATCTGCTATATCATGTCTGCAGTCTCTGTCCATCTCCTGTAGTATGTCTGCAGTCTCTGACCATCTCCTGTACTATGTCTGCAGTCTCTGACCATCTCCTGTATCATGTCTGCAGTCTCTGACCATCTGCTATATCATGTCTGCAGTCTCTGTCCATATTTTGTATCATGTCCTCTGTCTCTGACCATCTGCTGTATCATGTTTGCAGACTCTGACCATCTCCTGTATCATGTTTGCAGACTCTGACCATCTCCTGTATCATGTTTGCAGACTCTGACCATCTCCTGTATCAATTATTCAGTCTCTGACCCTCTCCTGTATCATGTCTGCAGTCTCTGACCATCTCCGATATCATGTCTGCAGTCTCTGACCATCTCCTGTATCATGTCTGCAGTCTCTGACCATCTCCTGTATCATGTCTGCAGTCTCTGACCATCTCTTGTATCATGTCTGCAGTCTCTGACCATCTCCTGTATCATGTCTGCAGTCTCTGACCATCTTTTGTATCATGTCTGCAGTCTCTGACCATCTCCTGTACTATATCTGCAGTCTCTGACCATCTCTTGTATCATGTCTGCAGTCTCTGACCATCTCTTATATCATGTCTGCAGTCTCTGACCATCTGTTATATCATGTCTGCAGTCTCTGACCATCTCCTGTACTATGTCTGCAGTCTCTGACCATCTCCTGTACTATACTTGCAGTCTCTGTCCATCTCCTGTAGTATGTCTGCAGTCTCTGACCATCTCCTGTACTATGTCTGCAGTCTCTGTCCATCTCCTGTATCATGTCTGCAGTCTCCGACCATCTCTTGTATCATGTCTGCAGTCTCTGACCATCTCTTATATCATGTCTGCAGTCTCTGACCATCTCTTATATCATGTCTGCAGTCTGACCATCTCCTGTACTATGTCTGCAGTCTCTGACCATCTCTTGTATCATGTCTGCAGTCTCTGACCATCTTCTGTACTATGTCTGCAGTCTCTGACCATCTCTTATATCATGTCTGCCATCTCTGACCATCTCCTGTACTATGTCTGCAGTCTCTGACCATCTCTTGTATCATGTCTACAGTCTCTGACCATCTCTTATATCATGTCTGCAGTCTCTGACCATCTTCTGTACTATGTCTGCAGTCTCTGACCATCTCTTGTATCATGTCTGCAGTCTCTGACCATCTCTTGCATCATGTCTGCAGTCTCTGACCATCTCTTGTATCGTGTCTGCAATCTCTGACCATCTCTTTCATCATGTCTGCAATCTCTGACCATCTCTTGCATCATGTCTGCATTCTCTGACCATCTCTTGCATCATGTCTGCAGTATGTTTGGGGGCTCTTTCTAACAGACTCTCTAACAGAAGCCCTCTCTGTGTCCAATAGAGAGGCCCCGCTCCAGGTCCCATTAGAGTACTCTGCTTCTCTTCCTGTATTTTGTTTATTGTTATGAGATCGTGGGAGGATATTAGGGTAACAAAGACTCCTTAGGGGAGCATTTCTGTGTTTATGTCACTGCCATAGAAACGTTTGCAAAGGGGGGAGTTATTAAGATGACCACGCCCACGTGAGGGCGCCAGAAATATTTCTGCACCCAGGCGTCTGTGACCCTAGGATCGGCCCTGCACAGCGCGCAGCCAAAGTCGTGCCCACACTTGTGATGCCGGCGCCGTACGGAGGAGCTGCATCGCTGGAGCCTGTGGACAGGTGAGTGTCTGATTATTAAGTCAGCAGCTACACTTTTTGGAGCTGCTGACTTTTAATAGGGTGTAACTCCACTTTAACTACACTACAAATGAACATAAACAATTTTTGAAAAGCCCTTTGTATGGCTCACACATACCATACCTCCCAAATTTTTGAGATAGGAACGAGGGGCACCTATTAGCAAAAGTATGTAGGTATAGGACACGCCCCCATCACGCCCCCCTTAAAGAAGAACTGTACAAAAAAAAAAGATTAGTTAAACCCACAAGTGCTTTTTCACCACTACTATTCCTTTATATTGGCTTTTAAAATTTACAAATGCAGCAATTTAGAAAGTAGTTGAAAGGTGTAGCACTGGGAAACACTTTTTGAAAGATAAAAAGTGCATTTCATGTACAACTATATAGATCAGACCAAAATGAGGGACAAATGAGCAGGAAAGAGGGACTTTGTTCCAAATCAGGGACAATCCCTCAAAATCAGGAAGAGTTGGGAGCTATGCACATACTGTGCATACATTATTTAGCACATACCAAAGGCTGGTCATGGACAGCATGTAACCTTTCCAATCCAATTACTGCTTGTGATAATGTCTGTGTCCAAGGGTTCAGGAAGCAATTCCAGGCACTATTGCATATTCTGGAGTTAAGATAAAAACTGATCTGAGAATTATTCAATTTACTACAGACAGAATATACAGGGCACCTCACAGTGTCACTGGGAATGTGCTTACTAAATCCTGTTCCTGTATCAACAATCACTTAGATACAAGTTTGTATCTAACTGGTGATTAGAAGTTCTGCCATTTTTACCATCAAGCCTCCAGTATGGGTGTGAAGACAATGATCCGGTTGTGTATGACTTTGGAGAAGCTTTCTTTCATTGCAAACACTTCAAGATCAACAGATTACCCACATAAGACACCAGAGTGGACTGATGCAGAAGAGCAAAGCCTAGGTGAAAAAATGAAGTACTGAGCAGGTAAGTTGTGCTCCCTGTACGTATCAAAGCTTTAACTGTATTTCAACCACTTCAGCCCCGGAAGATTTACACCCCTTCATGACCAGGCTATCTTTTTGCGATATGGCACTACATTACTTTAACCCCCCTGGCGGTAATCCTGAGTGTGGCTCGGGGTGAATTTTCTGTACCAAGAACCCCGAGCCACACTCGTGATCACATCGCTGGATCAGGGCAGTGTTACTTACCTTGTCCCCTGGATCCAGCGATGTCCCCCCACTGTGTCAGCGGGTTGGCTTGAGCCTAGAGCTGCACGATTCTGGCCAAAATGAGAATCACAATTTTTTTGCTTAGAATAAAGATCACGATTCTCTCACAATTCTCGCGGCATCTTACATATACAAGAAAATTGAGCTAACAGCACTGTTTAGTTTTTTGAAAGGGTAATTTTTCAAAAAAATTGCGTTTGAAAGACCGCTGCGCAAATACCGTGGGACATAAAATATTGGAACCGCCATCTTATTCTCTAGGGTCTCTGCTAAAAAAATATATATAATGATTGGGGGTTCCAAGTCATTTTCTAGCACAAAATAATGGATTTTTATTTGTAAGCAGCAGAAAAGATTTAGTCTTTAAATGGTTAAACAAAACTTCTATACATGGAGTTCATTCAGAAGTTTATTCCTTTGAAGTAATTACTTTGTATCTCTTTTAGAGTCTTTATCAGCATGACTCAGAACTTGGCTCTCTGCCCAGACTTGGCAGTCTCCCCAGAGACTCAAGTCGCTCCGACTTACAAAAGACATCAGGCGACTTGCATTGACTTTTATTACAGTCAAGTCGCGCTGAGTCGCCCTACAAATCGGACCCCATTAACTGCACTAAAAAATTGCGGTGATGCCTGATGGAGATCGCAGGGGGGGGGGGGTGTATCGAGATCACGATTTTAATATGATTAATCGTGCAGCTCTACTTGTGCTTGATTCACTCTGTGTGCTGGGCTCCATTCCCTGCGAGCGTTGCACGGGGGGCGGAGATTCAAAAAGTGAAAAACACATAACACATACAGTACACTGTAATCTTATAGATTACATTACTGTATGAAATAATTTCACATCCCTTTTGTCCCTAGTGGTTTGCCCAGTGCCCTGCATCCACTTTTATATTATATATGCCATTCTTTCTGCCTGGAAACTTGAGAATTTCCATGGCATCCAAAAAGTGTCCCTCTACATCAAAAGTGTTTTTTGATCAGCTAGAAAACACCAATAGTAAATAAGAATCATTTGCAGAATTGAGTGATACTGATTTTTGGAGAAATTTATCATCAGACACTGAAAGTGGCGACAGCGACAATTCTGCAAATGAGCAAATTTCAGTGTTTTTGATTTGATTACATTATTGAATACATTTTATTACTATTATGTTATTATTTTTGATAATTATTTATAGTTATTTATTATATTATAATTCATGATTTAGTGTTTCAGACGTTACTTTGGGCCCAGTTTGGACATTTTCACTTAGGGGTGTACTCACTTTTGTTGCCAGCACTTCAGCCCCGGAAGGATTTCCAGCTTTAGGACCGGAGCCCTTTTTGCGATTCGGCGCTGCGTCGCTTTAACTGACAATTGCGCGGTCGTGCGACGTTGTACCCAAACGAAATTTGCGTCCTTTTTTTCCCACAAACAGAGCTTTCTTTTGGTGGTATTTGATCACCGCTGCGTCATTTCTGATCGCCGCTATAAACAAAAGAAGAGCGACAATTTTGCAAAAAAACCCAAATTTCTTACTTTTTCCTAAAATACAAATCCAAAAAAAAAAATATAAAAAAACATTTTTTTTCACCGTTTTTGGCCGATTTATATTCTTCCTCATATTTGCAATAAAAAAATCGCAATCGGCGTTTATTGATTGGTTTGCGCAAAAGTGGTCGCGTTTACGGATGATGAGAATTCATTTTTGGGGTTTTAAATTTTTTTTTATTTTT
>BLSH010424549.1:1085814-1098752 GCA_018402905.1 Glandirana rugosa | reverse complement strand
ACGAGAGGACTGTCCCCCCTACCAAATAGTCGCGTCGGGGGGGAGCCTAGCGGTGGGATCTGGTGGTCCCCCGGACGGGTCTCTGGTGGTCCCTACACGGGTGGGTCCTGGTGGACCCTCGGCTGTTCCCTGGTGGTCCCTCGGCTAGTCCTGGTGGTCCCTCTGGTGGGATCTGGTGGTCCATTCCCCGTGTCACGGGTTATACCTACCGTGGGTCACGGTGGAAGTCTACGGTGGGATTTGGTGGTCCCTTTACCGGGGATTGTCACGTAGACGGGTGGTCACGGGGATAGTCACGCATGGTTGGCACTCATAGGCGGCACCGGACACTGATAGGTGGCACTGATGGGCACTGGTAGGTGGCACTGTTAGGTGGCACTGGTACGCACTGATAGGGGCACTGGTGGGCAGATGCACTGTTAGGGGCCATTTCCCTGGTGGTTTAGGGTGGCATCTGAAGGTGGCACTGGGTGCCATCCATATTGGGCACTGTGCCCCTTACCTGGTGGTCTAGGGTGGTCTCCCTGGTGGTCCTGATCGGCTCCCTGGTGGTCCCTTGTCGGCTCCCAGGTGGTCCTGGGTGGGCACATCCCTGGTGGTCTCTGGGCAGGCCCCCTGGTGGTCTAGGGTGGCGATCCGAGGGGGGGCTGCGCTGATAAACCATCCCCCCTGTCAGGAGAGCAGCCGATCGGCTCTCCACTGCTCAGGTCTGCAGACCAGAGTACAGGAAAAGCCCATAAACGGCTTACCTGTTTATACTGTGACCAGTCGTGATTGGTCATGGCTGATCACATGGTAAAATGCTTCCAATGGAAGCACTTTACCAAGGTCAGTGATGTGGGGGGTCAGACTGACCCCACACCACCGATCGCCGCGATACACTCCCCCGGGGAACACGCCGGCATGTTATCCTGAGGACGTCATATGACGCCCAGTCAGAATAACTCAACCACTTTGCGGCCGTCATTCTGAATATGGCAGTAGGGAAGAGGTTACAGTGGATGTAAACCCTATTCATGAAATTTGACCTAAGCACAACTGTCTGTAGTATTTACTTATCTCTCTCCAAAGCCCTAAGTCCTATGTCTTTCTGCTATTTTGCTCCTCTGTTATGAGCATGATAACTTCTGACAAGTTCTCTTACAACCAAGATAAAACCAGCCTGAAATTTGTGTCGGGGAGGGTGCTATAAATAGATTAGCAGAGAGCTTGTCTTGTCACAGTACAGCTCTGCACATTCCTTCCTTCCTCTGCCTATGTGGAGGGGGGGGCGGGTGCTTTTCCCCCAATCAGCTGTCACACAGTGTATGCCAAGAATCCACTCCTACTGCTGAACGAGGAAGTAAAAATTCTAACATGATGTTAGAATTCTAAAGAATATACAAAGCTGATGACAGCAGATATGCATGTAAAACTGTAGGGAGATTTGTTTCATCACTGTGTATCCTCTGGGGCTGTTCACTTCACTGGGCATAGGAGAGGGGTTATATCCACTTTCAGGCCCCATATACATGGGCGTATTAAATAAATTAGCTGTAACGTCGCAACTGACGTCAAGGCAAAATCTACGTCAAGGCAAAATCGGCGTCAAAAACGTGATTTCGTCAGCGTTTTGCATCGGCGTTAATGCACGATAGTGAGCGTCAGCATTAATAGGCGTTTTGTTTAAAAAAAATTCCACTCCGGCTCAGCGTCAAAAACGCCATAACGCTACAGCCTCGGAACGCGCTGGCCGTGGGTTCTGCTTTCAGCTCACTAATGCCAAGCAATGCCAAGCTGCTGCAAGCAAAGCTAACAAAGTGGCATGCATAAAGTAAGGGATTAACTTCAGGGATAAATCAATAATTCTCCCATTATACAAGTCTCTGGTGAGGCCACACCTGGAGTATGCCATCCAGTTCTGGGCGCCGGTCCTCAGGAAGGATGTCCAGGTATTGGAAAGGGTTCAGAGAAGAGCCACAAAGCTAATTAAGGGATTGGAAGACCTTAGTTATGGGGAAAGATTACAAGCACTGAACTTATTCTCTCTGGAGAAAAGATGCATGAGAGGGGATATGATTTTAATGTACAAATACTGTACTGGTGACCCCACTATAGGGACAAAACTATTCAGTGCAAGGGAGTACACAAAGACACGCGGCCATTCACTAAGAACAGAGGAAAGGAGGTTTAACCTTAAAATGCGTAGAGGTTTCTTTACGGTAAGAGCAGTGAGAATGTGGAATTCTCTTCCACAAGCAGTGGTCTCTGCCGGGAGTGTAGATACATTCAAAAAACTACTAGATGCACACCTAAGGGACCAAAGCATTGAGGGATATAAAATGTGATACTGACATGAAAGCACACACATGGGTTGAACTTGATGGACTTGAGTCTTTTTTCAACCTCACTAACTATGTAACTATGCAACTATGTAACGCCGACGCTATCTACAGCTCAAAAACATCAGCGTTTTTATGGGGCCATTGAATAACATGGAGAGCTGCAAAAAACGCTCAAAAACGTGGCGGTAAAAAAACGTCCGTGTGTATGAGGCCTAAGGGCTATCTTTTGTCCTTATGCTTCACCAGCACTTAGTACTCATAAAGACAAAAGGAAACTCACAGTGTTCACTGAAAATTCTCCTTTATTAAAAAGTAAAAGCAATGCACTTACATAGTAAAGCAGAGTTAATTGCTCACAAAAGAACCGACAAATCCTGTAAACATAGGGGGAATCCACCTGTGCTCCTGCAAACAGCTGACCGGGACAGCATATCCTCCCTTCAGCACGATGACGTCACGGCAAAGACTCTGCATTCCATCTGTAAAAACTTTATCAGAGACCTAACCCCTCTCACTGTTGCTTTTGTTGGTCAGCTTAGTCTGCATGTAAATGTGGAAAACTAAAATTGGTATGTGGGATATATCTAAAGAAGTAATATTGTTATAAACTAATAAATATTATAGTTTAATGCACAGACAGCATACAGTTATATGAATATATTTTTTGCAATAGTGATTCTTTAATGCAATGGCAAAAAGAGAAGTTGTTTTAACATTTCGTTCAACATTTATATATATGAACACAAAAGGCTCGTTGAAATTGGTAGAGAAATGATGCTCTGCAAACTTCCATAGCAACATCGTCTGACCAAGTAGGAGATTTCAGATTTCAGAGTTCCTATTCTTTGCCACCATTATGTGTCTTTGCATTACTTTACAGGACACAAATATATTTAGATTTATAGTACATTAAAAGTATTACTATAATGTGAAATAATTATACAGTGCCACTAATAATGTCCCTTCATTACAGCACAACACGACAACTTTTGCCAGCATGAGCTGTTTATATTGTGTATAACAGTATATTTGTAGCCTCTGATCCTCCTAATAGAATGAAAGCATGACATAAATAGGTAAGTTTGCTAGCATTTGACAACGTAAGTAGGGTGGCTCTACGCACAGACAATAGGATTAAATGCAGGATGATTATTCAGGTGTGTCAGTGGAAGTGCCCCTAGGGAAGCATGTATAGATTAAGAACTATGATGGCAGAGGTGTGGCGGTCGCCTGCTTGGAACAAAGAATAGCACAAATGGGTAAAGCATAAACCCATTTGTACCCTACTCTAGCACAGGTATAGCCAGATATATGTCCAGTTCTATATTAAATGTCTACTAGTACTTATCTGGTCATCTCATGATATTTAGTTTCAATAATTTATATTTGAGATAACGAAAGCAAATGTAAGACGTTGCAAAAGTCACATATCAGGCAGTATAAAGCTGGCAATATGGCAGTGGAATTTCAGTTGTTTGTAAAGAAATTTTGAAAAATTGTCTGTTAATGTATTGAATCTTGCCATCATTGTGTCTACTAGTTTAATTTGAAAGCCCCTACATTTTTGTCCAGATCTGCTATTGAATGGAATCCCAGACTAACTAAACAGGTTTCTTTTGTACCTAGAACATGAGCATTACAATAAGTAATAATTTCATTTGTTCAGGAAAATTGTCCACCCCGCTCATTGTTTGTCATTATGGTCAAAAACATGTTTATTCGATACCAGAAACCATTCAAAAATTGAATGAGTGTTCAGAAAATTTTAGTTGAAAGTTTATCAAACTGCGTAAAAAGTAAAAGACATATCAATTTTACAGTTATACACCAGCTGTATTAGCTGATTTACATAGAAACATAGAAAAGTGACAGCAGAAAAAAGGCTGAGTAGTCCATCAAGTCTGCCCCTTTTTTAAATGTTTTTTGTTGTGTTTTTTTTTTTCGTTAACTTTTTTTGTCTGAGTATAGAACTATGTTTATTGTTTGTTCTAAGCATGTTTGAAGTCATTAACTGTTGACTGTCTCACTACCTCTGCCGGAAGTTTATTCCTAACATCAACTACCCTTTCAGTAAAATAATACTTTTCAGAATTAGTTTTGAACTTCCCCCCAGTTAGTTTGAGGTCATGTCCCCGTGTTCTTGATTTTGGTTTCATATTGAAAAGACTGCCCTCCAGAACCTTATTCATCCCCTTGATGTATTTAAAGGTTTCAATCATGTCTCCCCTCTCCCTTCTTTCCTATAAATTGTACATATTAAGTTCCCTAGAGGCACTTCCACTGACACCCTGAATAATCATCCTGCATTTAATCTCAATATGTTTTATCCCCCAGACCTTTCACCATTTGTGTTACCCATCTCTGAACTCGTTCTATCTTATCAATATCTTTCTGTAAGTGTGGTCTCCAGAACTGGACACAGTATTCTAAGTGAGGTCTCACTAAAGATCTATATAGGAGGAATCAGAACCTCCTTCCTCCTGCTAGTAATCCCTCTAGTGATGCACCCTAGATTTCTATTCCCTTTTCCCACTGCCTGGTCACACTGTTTGCTGATTTTATAATCATCTGAAATAAGTACCCCCAAATATTTTTATTCTGTAGTGCTGGGATTTTTTCCCTAGATGCATTATTTTACATTTAGAATTATTGAACTGCAGTCTCCACTGCTTTGACCAATCTCCCAGCAATGCCAAATCTTGTTCCATGTTACAGACACTTCTGGGGATAGCAACCCTATTATACACTTATGTGTCATCAGCAAAAAGACATACCTTGCCCAACAAACCTTTAGTTACATCACTTACAGTACATATAGATTAAATAGAAACGGGACCCAGTACAGAGCCTTGTGGTACCCCATCAGTGACCGGTCTCTGTTCCAAGTGAACTCCAATTACAACCACACTCTAGTAGCTATACTTTAGCCAACTGCATATCCACTGAACCACCCAAGGGTTAAGTCCTAACTTTTACATTACTTTGTATCAGATCATTATGTGGAACTGTATCAAATGTCTTGCTGAAATCAAGATATGCTCTATCCACAGCACCACCCTGCTCCAAAATATTGGTAATATAGTCAAAATATTCAGATTGGTCTGACATGATCTGCCCTCAGTACCAATCTCACCCACCAAAGAACAATTGGTACACCCTTTACTTGTGTATTATGTATACATGGATGAAAGGTCATCCTTTTTTTTTTAAATTCAAACATAACATAATTCAAAAAAGGAGACAGAAGAATCCCAGGGAAAAGGAGAGGTCTCCCTACATATCATTTCTCCCACTATGTGTCCAGGAACAAATGTTGGAAGATAAGTAATAGTCTGTCCAAAACTTACAAGTTTAATGAAATTTAGACAGTGAATCAGTAAGAATAATTGATGATTTCTCATTAATTATCGTCCAAGCCTAACAAGATTTATTTATATAAAGTTAAGAAAGGAGATTTAGTTATGGTTTGCTTAACTGCTGTTAAGATAAATATACAAAGATGAAATTAATATTTCCTAATAATGTTATGCTGTTTATTTTACTTCAATATAGAACAATTCATCTGGTATGACCTTGACTGTAACCCCTTCATCATCACCAACAATGTAGTTCCACCAAATATGTTTGAAGGTACCCAACGCGACAGACAGCTTTGTACATAATATGCATTTCTTGCAGGATCTAGACAAAAATTAGGCAAATACCGTAAAAACTGGGGATGGGCCGAACCCCCCCCCCGGTTCGGTTCGCACCAGAACACCTTAAACAGGCAAAAAGTTCTAGCGAACATGCAAACCCTATTAAAGTCTATGGGGCGCAAACATGAAAAATCAAAAGTGCTAATTTTAAAGGCTTATATGCAAGTCATTGCCATAAAAAGTGTATGGGGACCCGGGTACTGCCCGAAGGGACATATATCAATGAAAAAAAAAGCTCTTAAAATTATAGTTTTTAAAGGAGCAGTGATTTTAATGATGCTTAAATTGAAACAATAAAAATGAAATATTCCTTTAAATATTGTGCCTGGAGGGTCCCCTTAGTCTGCCTGTAAAGTGGGCATCTGTGCAATGTCTAATACATGCCACAGCAATAATGACATTTCTAAAGAAAAAAATGTCATTTAAACAGTTATAATGTATTGCCGGCTCCTGGCAATATAGATTTAAAGATATAAAAAAAAATATGGCGTAGGGTCCCCCCTCCCCAGTCCATACCAGCGGAACTCCATGCCAAAATTAAAAAAAAAGTGGCATGGGGTACCCCCAAATCCATACCAGACCCTTATTGGAGCATGCAACCTGGCAGGTCAGGATAGGGGGGACGAGTGTGCGCCCCCCCCGAACCATACCGGGCCGCTTGCCCTCAACATGGGGAAGGTGCTTTGGGGTGCTTGGACAGCTGTTATATAGGCAAGGGCCACCCGGTGACGCAACCGAGTGGCCCTGCCCCCTTCAGAGCAAAAATTTCCAAGGGAACAAATTCCAAAATGTTTCTTGTACAGGACCAGAACGAACGATTTCCATTAATGTGTACCATTTTTGTACAAGAAAAATCAGAAACAAAAGACTGTGCATGATCAGAAACAATAAACAGCAAGAATAAAAAACCTTTGCCATACGAGAATTTTCGTACATTATTTCCTTCCTTGGTTCTGACTTGCTGTGAAACGAGGAAAATTGGACGATGGTTCACCTGATTTTCTTATAGTGTGTACCCCACTTTAGACAAAGCCATCTGGAAGCATAGCTAAATTGTACTATCTGGCATGAATTAAAGTATGAATTTTACAGTACATGGAAGCAATTCAGACATGTCATAAGCATCGGGAGAGGCTTTTTTTTCCCCCAACAGATATGACTAAAGAGTCTCTGCCTGGAGTTACACTTTAACCCCTTTCTGATGAACCTATATGCAGCCATACGGAATTGCATCTTTATGTGGTCTTATCCGTGGGGGGTCACATACAGTATATGCGCCACTGCGCTTGTGCTGAGAGCTTGTTACACAGTGTACTCCCAGCCAGGGCCCCTGATAAAAATCATGGGGACCTGTACAGCTTACCTGACTGGGCCCCCCCAACACGTCTCTGTCATGCATTTTTATTGCCCCCCCCCCAACCACTCCCTCGTATACTGCAAGGCAGACAACAGGGGACAACATATGCTGTGGGTGTAATACGCAACAAAGAATAATCTCGCTGTCACATTTGTGCATAGCATGTAGCACAAATCCCCCCCCATGCCTAAAAACAATCTTCTTCTCCCTCCCCTCCTATTACAAATACTCTAATCCCCGGCACACAATATTATTATTATTACAGGATTTATATAGCTACAACAGTTTACGCAGCACTTTACAATATAAAGTGGAGACAATACAGTTACAATACAATAAAATACAAGGATTAAGAGGGCTCTGCTCAGAAGAGCTTACAATCTAATAGGGTGGGGCAGGTAGTACAAAAGGTTGTAACTGTGGGGAATTAGCTCATGGAAGTGGTAAAAGATTAGTTGGAGACAGTTCCAGAGGATGGGAGAGGCTCTGGAGAAATCCTGGAGACGAGCATGGGAGGAGGAGACAAGGGAGCTTGAGAGTAGGGGGTCTTGGGAGGAGCGGAGAGGACAATTTGGGTGATATTTGGAGACAAGATTGGTGATGTAGCCCGGGGCATAGTTGTGAATGGCTTTGTATGTTGTGGTTAGTATTTTGAATTTATTTTGCTGGGTGATGTGGAGCCAGTGTATGGATTGGAGGAGAGGGTTGGCAGACACTGAGTGGTTGGTAAGATGGATAAGTCTGACGCATCTTTAATACTATACCCCCCCCCTTGTGTCCTGAGTGTCCCCAGTGCAGTCTCCCCTCCCTCAAACACACAGGCAGGGGAGGGCTGGGCCAGGGGGCAGGGGGGCAATTGCCCCCCAGGCCAGCCTAACTTACATTCAAAATGGCCGCTCACACTTTTTTTCTTCTTGTGGAGGAAGGAAGCAGGGGCGCAGCCACCAACTAACTGCAGGCAAAGGGAGGGGGGCATCCAGGGCCAACTGTGCTGATGGGCACTGGCAAGCCTGCATTTATGGGCACTGATCAGGTTGTATTTGATAGTCACTGGTGAGGCTGCATTGATGGGCACTGGTGAGGCTGCATTGATGTGCACTGATGAGGCTAAGCTGATGGCCACTGATGAGGCTGTATTGATGGGCACTGGTGAGCTGCATTGATGCATTATTTTTGATAAACCTCCTTTGTTGCTATTAACATTAAATTATGTTACCACATTGTATCATATTTGTCTTGCTTCATAACATCAATATCCGTTCTAAAACCAGGTGGGCATGGATGGTGACCTGATTTGGTGGTTCAATGGGCCACTTGACTGAACTTGCCCCCCAGGCCTAAGGCTGCCAGCATTCCCCTGCACACAGGTCTCAGATACAGCACGGCAAAGTCTTGTCCTTCCTGGGCTCCTCATCTTGAAACGTCAGAGCTGAGGAGGAGCCTAGGGGAGAAGCCGATTTCTAACCCTTTCTACAGGCAGTTGGCGGAAGAGAGTCCGCTGCTGAAGGGGTGTGGGAGCATGACTCGGAAACAATGGCAGCTGGTGTTTTCTTTGGGGGGCAGCAAGCAACCACCCCCCCGGCGGCGCAACACTACCACCCCTACTACCACCCCCCCTTTGTCTGCTGGTTGGTCCGGCACTTACCCCATCAAGGTGGCGGGTGACGGGCAGCGGCTCCTCTGCTCCTGCTCTGTCCTCTCTTCCATCTTCTGTGTGTTTCCTCCTCCTAGGCGATAGGCATCCAATAGGATTGCCTGTCCTTTCAGCCATAAGGAAATGATTCCGGAGGGCTGCACTTCCAATAATCCTTTTATTGAAGCTTCATATGACAAGTGGTTGGAGATGGAGCAGGGGACAAAGTGGTAGACGCGTTTTGTGCAAATTTTAGCGCTTAATCATTACCTATTGGAACTAATCACCACAATCACTCCGCCATCATTAGATTACAGATGAACTAACCAATTAAAAACAGTACTCAGTTGGTATCGCAAAGAAAACCCAGCTGGAGTACACAGTATATATACTCAAATCTGATGTGAAGAGTTCGGTCTAGATCCACTGCCAGAAGAAATCTGATACATCAATTGAAAGTGTAGCTAGGAGTCCGGCATTACCTCTCCAGTAATGGAATATTGTGGGGAGTTCCCCCTAGTGCTGAGTCCATTAAATAAACAATAGAACTGTGAGGGAGTGATGCCTTGTGAAACTTGTAATGTGACAGAAAGAAATGTCATCAGACTCTGATGTGGAAGGATTCCATTTCCCATTGGGCTATGCTGCAATGGAAGGCTCCTGGGAAGAACTGTGCCTCATGGGAGAACCTATTTAAGTCAAGTGAGGGGCCTGTTCCGGTCTCTTTGGATGGCGTGATTGATCAGCAAGGGCCCTGTGCGCTTCTACAGCGAGACTGCGGCCTACACACAATGATCCAGTAGGCTGAAATTTCACAGTGTTCCAGCGAGCTACTTTGCTATAGTGTTCCAGCGGAAGATCTGCAGAACCAGCCCTACCCCCACCTGAGTCTGTTCTAGCAGCAGGAGTGATCAATCGCCAAGGAGTGCAGTGGAGGTAGTTTTCCAAGAGCGTTTTCCAGGGAGTATTTCATCAGCCCCAGTGTCATCATCATCTGAGCAGCAGAACCTTTTATCGGCTGTCAACTGTCCGGTTGGGTGAGCGGGCTCAGGCCCATCCAAAAGAGTATTGATCTGTTCTTACAATCCTTTCTAAGGAAAGATTCTAGCCATCTAAATATTACTATCTAGTTGCAGATATTGGATTACAGTTAATTGAGTGTACTGGATTGCTGCTAGTTGCAAGCTTACCACAAAGTCAGTGATCACTGTGAAGGTTTCTGTTCAATTCAGTGAAGTTTGCTAACCTACCGTTTGTGCCTTAGCTGTTCTTCCCCCCACTTAGCAGGACTCAGGGCTGTTTATATTTGGTGCTACTGAATTCCCCTAGGAGCTCTCTGAAATAGAGCAGGAGGATTTAGAGAAGTAATTCATACAATTCATTGTAGTTGTACCAGTTTAGCTGAATTATCTTAGAGTGGTACTAATTTACTTGTTTTACAGTGAGTGGTACTGATTTAATTGTATTATATTGAGTGGTATCAATTTACCTCTAGTTCACCCACTTCTAAATAGTCTAATTATTATCTGTTATTGATTCATTCTAAGCAATGTATCTTTATAGCATTATAGGTGAACAATTTGGTATTTTGACTAAACTCTATTGGAGGAATTCCATTGTTACCATTAATTTCACTACTGGTGAATAGCATGGAGCAGTGATTCACACTTTACTTTTGCTGTCTCCTTCTTATTCATTAAGGTTTCTAGGGCACGTTGATCTGTTAGGCCTTTATAAATGTGTGATCTAAAAGTGAGTTGTTGGTCATTAACCTTTGAGATATAAATTCTATTTAATCTAGAGTTTCACTTTAACATAAAGAAAGAGTTAAGTAAATGCTTTAACCACTTCAGCCCCGGAAAGTGTTACCCCCTTCCTTACCAGAGCACTTTTTTTGATTCGGCACTGCGTCGCTTTAATTGACAATTGCGCGGTCGTGCAACGTACCCAAACGAAATTTGCGTCCTTTTTTCCCCACAAATAGAGCTTTCTTTTGGTGGTATTTGATAACCGCTGTGTCATTTCTGATCACCGCTATAAACAAAGAAAGAGCGACAATTTTGCAAAGAAAAATGATATTTCTTACTTTTTGCTAAAATTCAAATCCAAAAAAAAATATAAAAAAACATTTTTTTCATCGGTTTTGGCCGATTTATATTCTTCCTCATATTTTTGGTAAAAAAAATCACAATCGGCGTTTATTGATTGGTTTGCGCAAAAGTTGCCACGTTTACAGATGATGGGAATTAATTTCTGGTTTTTTTTTAAATTTTTAATTTTTTACTAGTAATGGCAGCGATCTGCGATTTTTAGCGGTACTGCGATATTGGGGCGGACATGTCCGACATTTTTGACACTTTTTTGGTACCAATGACATTTATACAGTGATCAGAAATTTAAATGTCCATTGATTACTGTGTAAATGTCATTGGCAGTGAAGAGGTTAACCTGCAGGGGGAGATCTAGGGGTTAACTGTGTTTCCTGGGCGTGTTCTAACTGTGGGGGGGGCTGGGCTACCATGGGCATAAGAGATCTAACTGATCCCAGTGACAGGGATCAGTAGATCTCTTATGTCCCCATTGAAAGAGTGGTGGGGAACAGCCGTGTTTACATCGGCGGTTCCCCGCTCTTTGGCTCTAGCAGCTCATCGGGTCCCCCGGAGTGTGTTGGGCACAAGAGCGCGCCGCCGCGCGATCGCCCCCTAGCTGAGCCTGCACGAATCGCCGCCTTTTTACGGCGATTCGCGCTAAGCGTCCACACCGCCGCAGTAAATATACTGCGCGCGGTGTGGAACCGGTTAAACTCATACCTTTGTGTGGTCTCTTCACTGAAGAGTATTAAATTAAACAAAAGGGTATAACATGAGTGAATCCAGAGTGTCAGAAGGGGTGAAGGACTCTCAGAGTCGGGGAGACCGAGGGGGAATGGAATTTTCAAGCGACCCTCAAGAGGGCAGCGCTACATATAGTAACAACAACATACACTAAATAATAGAAAAAAAAACACAATAGAACATTTATATATGTATACATACACACAATTAACCACATCGGTACTTGGCACGAAAACCCCCTTCCTGTCCAGGCCATTTTTCAGCTTTCAGCGCTATCACACTTTGAATGACAATTACTCAGTCATGCAACACGGTACCCATATGAAATTTGCGTCCTTTTTTTCACACAAATAGAGCTTTCTTTTGGTGGTATTTAATCACTAGGAGGGGATTTATTTTTTGTGCTATAAATAAAAAAAGATTGAAATGTTTTTGAAAAAATGCCTTTTTCTTTGTTTCGGTCATAAAATTTTGCAAATTAGTAATTTTTCTTTGTAAATTTTGGCCAAAATTTATACTGCTACCTATCTTTGGTAAAAATAACCCAAATAAGTGTATATTATTTGGTCCTTGTGAAAGTTATAGAGTCTACAAGCTATGGTGCAAATAATTGAAAATTGATCACATCTGATCACACCTGATATACTGACAGCCTATCTCATTTCTTGAGACCCTAACAAGCCAGGAAAGTAAAATTACCCCCCAAATGACCCCTTTTTGGAAAGTAGACATTCCAATGTATTTAGTAAGAGGCATGGTGAATTTTTTGAAGCTGTAATTTTTTCCCACAATTCTTTGCAAAATGAAGATTTTGTTTTTCTTTTTTTTTTTTTTCACAAAATGGTCATTGTAACAGGTTATTTCTCACACACAGCATATGCCATTAAAATGAAAGGACCGAACAATCCCAGAGTTCTTTACTCTATCCGACAGTCATATAGTCCACACTAGTCTACACTAGTTAAAAGTTAATAAACGTGGTATCGAACATCTGAGATATTGAAAGTGTTCCTGGTTTATTATATGTGAATAAACCCAATAAAAATGGTTTCTATCCATCGTCATATTTAAAACCGGTTTTAAATGTTTCTT
>BLSH010424549.1:1047957-1069588 GCA_018402905.1 Glandirana rugosa | reverse complement strand
AATTTCTAACAGTCAGAATCGAGTTTCCGTGTGATGGTAGGTCGGTCACCCCGACTTATTTATTCACCGAACCCCTTGTTTTGTAGCTTTAAAACCCAGGTACCGGTCCTTTGACGGGTCTGGGATTAGGGTAACCCTTGAACACAGTTAGGAGTTTTCCGCCCACTTGTTTTTTGGGGGGGGGTGTTTAAGACTGATTGAGGTTCGTAACTAATACGTTCTTACCCGACGGTAGTCAGTCCTACACCGGGTCTTCTTAAACCCTCTTAACGTCTCCAGAACTTTTTCTTCCCAGTTGTGACCTTCTTTTTCAAGACCTCTGCAATTCTCCCAAATTCTTCTGGGCCACATCCTGACTGATGGCAGCCCATTCTTGCATAATCAATGCTTGGAGTTAGTCAGAATTTGTGGGGGGGGGTTTTTTGTTCACCCGCCTTTTGAGGATTGACACAAGTTCCCAATGGGATTAGGGTCTGGGCAGTTTCCTGGCCATGGACCCAAAATTTCGATGTTTTGTTCCCCAAGCCACTTATTTATTCAGCCCCACTGGCTGGATGGTAGTGTGCCTTTGAGCTAAGACTGACAATCTTTAATTGAGTGCCCCACACAAGTGAGGTGGATGGTGGAATTCCTCCCACCGGAATACTGTATTCTGACACCGGAATACTGTATTCTGACAGCGGCCCCCGCCCATTGTCAGAATACACCGAAAATTTCCCCAACTTGTCTATTCATCAGACGTTGATGAAACTATCATCTGCTGTCATACAGGGATGGCCACAAACTGAATTGCACATTTATGTCACAATTTCTTGGAAACAAAGACACATGTTTTGTATTAAGGTGGTTTAACTATGGTGGTTGGTATTGATTATGAGCTGAGCTATAGAGGAGAGGAGGGTGGTGAAAGGGTAAAAAAAGAAGGATCCCGCAATCGACTGAATACTCTGACTATCTGCTGCTGCTTATGATCTTCTACTAATAAATGAGTGATTTAATTTATTCGCTAGTTCCCCCTTTTTCCCTTTCCTATGTTCTAAGATAAAGGGGAGGGCTTTCCAATATAAACACTACTGTTCATTTGTGATCTATATGATTGGTCATCACAACTATCACAAGGTACAGAGTTGCTCGGATTGGCTCTTTATACTGTGCCTGTAATCCCTAGTTCTAAAAAGAGGTAGGAAGGGTTAAAACTCCTATTAGGTTATTCTTTGCTCCCTGTGACCAATTTCCCCTCACTACCTGCCCTGGAAATGTGAGAAAATAGAGGAGTAAATTAGCACAGTTGGGGACACAGACAGTATTGAAGTCTGACAGGGGGTCTAACCCTTCCCCACTCTAATAAAAACTAAAAAGAAGATTGGCTGGACAAACACTTTAATACAATTCTGTGGTGGAATTAGAATTTGATTTAAAAAAAAAAAAGAGAGACCTTATATTTATCTTAGCCACTGCTTTCTTGAATCCTCTGTTAGAAAGCAAACTCACTGACAAAATCTTCACATTCAACATTCTTCCAGGTTTGTCAGATGCCTGGCACTCAACTGCATTCTGTGGCTTCACCCCCTGGCTCCTACATCACTACTGTTTCATTTAATTACTCTAGAAACTGGTTTATTCATTGTAGTGTACCTATGGAGGAGCAGCGCTGTCACCCTAGGGCAGGAAGTGTGTTTAGGCTACAGAACACCTTCCTTTCTTCTCATTTCTATGTGCAGAGTTGTTTTGTAGTCTGAATAATGAACTGCACAGGGATGATAACTGTTGAGATTGATAAGTGTAGCACAGATGGAGAGCAAAGAAAGTGCTTTTTTACCTTAATGCGTTCTACTCAGCCTCCCTAATACTTACTTCAGCCCCCTCTCGATACAGCGACGTCCGTGAGAGCCTTGGGGACTTTTAGGGACTCACACTCCTGAATGGCTTTTGGTCAATGGCTTCCGCTGCTGTCAATCACAACCAGTGAGCCATTTAGGAGACAGAGGGGGTGGAGCCGAGCTGTGGCTCCATGTGTGAATGGACATATCTGAGCAAGCTGCTTTCTGTGGGGGCACTTGGCAGGATGGAAAGGGCCAGGAGCACCGTGGGACCTGAGAAGAGGAGGATCTGGGCTGCTCTGTGCAAAACCACTGCAAAGAGCAGGTAAGTATAACATGTTTGTTATTTTAAAAGGAATAAAAAAACATGACTATAACCAGTTGCGTACAGCACTACACAGGTGTAGGGCACACTGTCACAGCATTTTGAGAGACCCTAACCTGGAACCATTATTGTTGTTAAAGCGGAGGTCCGCCTAATACTAAGAAAAATTAAAAGTCAGTAGCTACACATACTGTAGCTGCTGACTTTTAATAATAGGACACTTACCTGTCCTGGGGTTCAGCGATGTCGGCTCCCGCCGCCGATCTCCGGATGATCAGGGGTCGGGTGCAGCCTGGTCCATTGCGGGTAAGGAAACCCGGCAGTGTAGCATTGCAGCTTCACGCCGGGCGCCCTACTGCACATGCGCGAGGCTCTGCTGCGCTCTGCTATTGGCCCGGCGGCCAGTAGCAGAGCAAGGAGGAGGAAGGGAACCGGGCTGCTGACGTCAGCGGCCGCAGTCGCCGGCCCAAGCTCCCGGTTGTGTGGAAAAGGATACCTGTCTAAAGACAGGTGTCCTCTTCCCCTTCCCTCCCCGAAAGGTGCCAAATGTGTCACCTGAGGGGGGAGGAATCCAACCAATGGAAGTTCCACTTTTGGGTGGAACTCCGCTTTAAAAAAAAGAGCGTACCAAAAATTAAAAAAATAAAATAAAATAATTTTAAAACTACAAAAAAAGTTATAAAAACCAAAAAATATAAAATAAAAAGCCAAAAACAGTTGTCAGTTTCTTGTTCTTCTCTCTCTCTTGTTTTCTCTCTATTCTCTCTCTAGTGTTCTCTCTCTATTGTTACTGTTTATGCATACCTGTAATGTTTTGTTACTGTTTTTTATCATGTTTTCTTTGCAGGTATGTAATTTTTTTTATGTTACTGTTTACTGTGTTTTATTCATTGTTTTTTGCTTTTCAGGTATGCCAATCAGCTGTAGCACTGATTTCTTTATGGTGACAGCAACAGCGTTTGCTCCCACCATGCGTAAATCAGGGACTCTAGCGCTGTAGGAGGTGATTTCACCACCACAGTTAAAAAAAGAGCATATATACTGGAGCATAGGGGCAGTGGGTGGAAATTGGGGTGGACTGCCCTATGCTCCGGTATATATTTTTAGAACGGCGTTATGCCCATCATTAGAAGTGGGTGGATGAAGAGCGGTCTTCTAATGGTGGGCATACCCACCGATTGATTCTTTTTTTTTTATTTAACCCACAGGCTGCATGAAAAAAAAAGAACATTATAACATATGCCCAACAAGGACCAGCGACGTACTAGTATGTTGCTGGTCTTTGAGAGGTTTTCTCAGGCTCTCCTGTCCTACTGGGGAACGCGAGAATGCAGCCGGTGGTTCCATCAGCTGACCATAGAGCTGATTGAAGACTAGAATGGCTCCAATCATTTCTATGGCATAAGAAACCGGAAGCTACAAGCATTTCTTGACTTCAGTTCCACCAGATATATACAGCCCCATTGGGAAATTGGGAAAGCATCTTATCACACCGATCTCTCGTGTCGGATGTAAACAGCAATTGCACCATGCATGTGAGGTATCACTGCGAATGTCAGATGGAGGGCAGTAATTCTAGCAGTAGAACTCCTCTGTAAATCTAAAGTGGTAACCCGTAGAGGCTTTTAAAAGCTTTTAAAAATGTATATAGTTTGTCGCCGCTGCGCAGGTGTGCGTAATTTTCAAAGCATGTCATGTTTGGTGTCTATGTACTCGGCATGAGATCATCTTTTATATTTCACCAAGCATTTGGGCAATTAAAATTCATTAGAATTCAAAACAGTGTTTATTTCCCCAAAAATTGCATTTGAAAAATCGCTGGTCAAATACTTTGTGAAAACATTATTTGTAACACCCACCATTTTAATCTTTAGGGCCTCTGCTTTAAAAAATTAATGTTTGGTGGTTCAGAGTAATTTTCTAGCAAAAAAAAATATATTTTCATATAAACAAATCTGTCAGCAAAGACTTGGTGGTTCAAGTGGTTAGAAGAGTGCATGGCGTTGGGCATAAAATGCCAGGACAGTTCAACCCCCCCCCCCCAAATGACCCCATTCTGGAAAGTAGACACCCCAAGCTATTTGCTGAGAGGCATGTTGAGTCCATGGAATATTTAATTTTTTTGTCACAAGTGATTGAAAAATGACAATAAAAAAAAAAATACACAAAGTTGTCACTGAAATGAAACATTGCTCACACATGCCATGGATATATGTGGAATTACACCCCAAAATACATTCTGCTGCTTCTTCTGAATACGGGAATACCACATATATGAGACTTTTTGGCAGTCTAGCCAAGTACAGGACCCCAAAAACCAATCACCGCCTCCAGGATTTCTAAGGGCGTACATTTATGCTTTCATCCCATACTACCTATCACAGTTTCAGAAGCCATGAAATTCCCAGATAGCAAAAACCCCAAATCACGCCATTTTGGAAAGTAGATACTCAAGCTATTTTCTGAGAGGCATGTTGAGTCCATGGAATATTTTATATTTTGCCCCAAGTTTCGGAAAAATTACACTTTTTTTTTTTTTTACACAAAAAATATATTGCTCGAATATGACATGGGTATATGTGGAATTACACCCCAAAATATATTCTGCTGCTTCTCCTGAGTACAGGAATACCACGTATGTGAGACTTTTTGGGAGCCTAGCCACATACAGAACCCCAAAAACCAATCACCGTCTTCAGGCTTTCTAAGGGCGTAAAATGGTGATTTTACTCCTCACTACCTATCACGGTTTCGGAGGCCCTGAAATGTAAAGGTAACACAAAAGCCCCCCAAATTACCCAATTTTGGAAAATAGACACCCCAAGGTATTTGTTAAGAGGCATGGTGAGTATTTTGCAGTTCTCATTTATTTTGGAAAATGAAGAAAGAAAAGTAAAATGTATTTTTTTTTCTTTTTTCAAATTTAAAAACTTTGTGACAAAAAGCAAGATCCTCAAAATACTCAACGTGCCTCTCAGCACATAGCTTGGAGTATCTACTTTCCAAAATGGGGTAATTTTGGGAGGTTTTGTGCTATCTGGGCATTCCATGGCCTCCGAAACTGTGATAGGTAGTGAGGAGTGAAATAAAAAATGTACGCTCTTAGAAAGCCTGAAGGCGGTGATTGGTTTTCGGGGTCCTGTACTTGGCTAGACCGTCAAAAAGTCTCATTTATGTGGTATTCCCGTATTCAGAAGAAGCAGCAGAATGTATTTTGGGGTGTAATTCCACATATATCCATGGCATGTGTGAGCAATATATCATTTAGTGAAAACTTTGTGGAAAAAAAAATTTGTCATTTCCCCGAAACTTTGGCAAAATATAAAATATTCCATGGACTCAACATGCCTCTCAGCAAATAGCTTGGGGTGTCTACTTTCCAAAATGGTGTCATTTGGGGGGGGGGGGATTGCTATCTGGACATTTCATGGCCTCCGAAACTGTGATAGGTAGTGAGTATGAAATCAGCAACTTTCGCCCTTAGAAATCTTGAAGGCGGTGATTGGTTTTCGGGGGCCCGTACGTGGCTAGACTGCCAAAAAGTCTCACATATGTGGTATCCCCGTATTCAGGAGAAGCAGCATAATGTATTTTGGGGTGTAATTCCACATATACCCATGGCATGTGTGAGCAATATATATTTAAAAATAAATATATTTCTATATATTTAAAATAAAAATATTTCAATCACTTGTTACAAAAGAATAAAATATTCCGTGGACTCAACATGCCTCTCAGCAAATAGCTTGAGGTGTTTAATTTCCAAAATGGGATCGTTTGGGGGGGGGGGGGGGGGATTGGGTTTGCTATATGGGCATTTCATGGCCTCCAAAACTGTCATAGGTAGTGTGGGTAGTGTGGAGTGAAAGCATAAGTTTAAACTCTTAGAAATCCTGAAGGCGGTGATTGGTTTTTGGGGTCCTGTAAGCAGCTAGGCTCTCAAAAAGTCTCACACATGGGGTATCCCCGTACTCAGAAGAAGCAGCAGAATGTATTTTGGGGTGTAATTCCACATATACCCATGACATGTGTGAGCAATATATCATTTCAGTAACAACTTTGTGTAACTTTTAAAATTTAAAAATATTTAATTGGTTCAACATGCCTCTCAGCCAAATTCCTTGGGGTGTCCACTTTCCAAAATGGGGTAATTTTGTATTTGTATTGCCCTTACATTATAGCACCTCAGGAAATAAAATAGGCAGTCATAAAATAAAAGCTGCGTAAATTCCAAAAAATGTATCCTAGTTTTTAAACGCTATAACTTTTGCGCAAACCAATAAGTATACGCTTATTGACTTTTTTTTTTACCCAACACATGTGGCTGAATGCATTTTGGCAAAAATGTATGACTAAAATTGAGCTTGTTGTATTTTTTTAACAACAACAAAAGTTGAAAAAATGTTTGTTTTTTTACATTTTCGGTATTTCTTCATTTAGATCTCAAAAAATAAAAAACGATGAGATGATCAAATACCACCAAAAGAAAGCTCTAATTGTAGGGGAAAAAAAGGACGCAAATTTTGTTTGGGTACAGCATTGCAATTACCAGTTAAAGCAGCGCAGTGCCAAATTGTAAAAAATGCTCTGTTCATTAAGGGGTAAGGGAGGTTAATATCACTTTAAGAGCTCAGTGGTTTTCTGTCAGGATCAACATGTCCTGTATGGCACTTATAGAATATAAAGTATATGTCAAAAACACATTTTCAATGGTAACTTTAACAGATTAAAGGAGAGCAAATAAGACCAGTTCATTGTTAGGAATAACGTACACTTCAAGGTGTAAAATGTGGGTAAAATGTAATGTTATTAGGCTATTTTCTCTTTCTGACGAATAACATTCATCCATACAGCATATAATGAAACAGGAAAATACTCCAACATGGCCATTAGAAGGGGCTGATGATCATATTGAATAAATACTTATTTACTATGATTGTTAACCCCATCTAGTGGTCATAACATGCTTTTTTCCTGACCTGGAGAGAAATTGGCTAGTAGCATTTGATTTTTTACAGGATGAATAGCTTTACAAATTTTAATAAATACACCCCTAAGTCTCTTTTGCAGAAAATGTTTAAAAAATGTTATTTAGCAAAAGGATCACTATAAGAAGTCTGACACTTACAAAAAACTGTATGCCTCTCAGTTCCAGGACACAGCAAAAGTGGTCTTTTATATTAGGCCTATCTTCAGTCGGAATCCTGGTGTTTTTGCTTTCTACAAAATGTCTCACTACCATCCTTGTTTTTCAGCCTTGTTGAGGATTAACACTCTATAAAGATGATTTCTCTCATTCCATTCCAAAATATTTCCGTTCTGACCGTTTCAGACTATTTTGATTTGCCAGCAGCCTGGCATTCAGAAGCCGCCCTCCGTGTACAGCTCCAGAGTGCACTACAAACACTAACCTATCATACCATGCAAATAGCATTTTCCTGCACATACACTGAAACATCATTGTGATCATTATTTCTGGGAAAATAATTTGTCCTGGATTTGTAAGATGATTCATCATCCTCTACACTGACTCACTCTAATTAACTCAGGAAAAACTTTAAACCCTTCACAAATTATTTGAAAAAAAAAAAAAGGATGTCAACATTTTTAATGTAGCCTGCTGCCTCTAACTCCTTAACTGAAAGAGAAGCCTTAAAAAAAAAAATATATATATATATATAATAGGCGAAGGGCGGGCATGACTAGATAGCAGGGGAAAACAGGCAGATATGGTTACTATATTTTGGTGAGAGTGTTCACATACTGGGTTTGGTGGGCTTCAAAGTCAAGGAGGCGCTTCAATGGGAAGAGGTGGGGATCGGGATTGGCTCAGGCAGTTGGAGATCTACGGACCAAAAAGAATCTTCCCACCCTCCAGCCCATTTGTTAAATTTGGTTCTGCATTTGTAGTAGTGGCCTGGCGGTTGGGATCTTTGGAAGTCTTCTAAAATTACAGCGATATGGCATAGTGGGGAACCATGTATGGCACATGTGTCAAACACAAGGCCCGCGGGCCGAATGCGGCCCTCAACGTCATTTCATGTGGCCCTCGCACCCAGGGCTTGCTTTCAGCTGAAATGTGGTGGAAACTCACAGATCCCTGCCTGCCCTGCACTCATGGCAGTGAAAGGAAGATTCAGATGGCAGGTGCATTGTGGGATGGGTTATCACATGGTAAGCTGCACTGCGATCCCCATCTGTGCCCAATTGCACAGATTCCAACCAATGTTCTTCCTGCAATTGAGAGAGATGGGAGGAGCCTACACTGCCAGAAGGTACTAGAACCAGGCCAGGTAGGTGAGATTACGGGGAATTTTTTTTGGGGGGGGGTGGTGGTCTGTATATAGGTTGGGGATGGGGGAGAATGGTGCTGAGGTCAGAGGCGAGGAGGGGTGGAAGTGAGATGTGGACAGCCAAGAGAGCTGAACCCTGTACATTCTGCATAGCACACCCCTAAACTCTGCACTCTATATGTAGTGCACTCCTCAACCCTACACTCTGTATATAGGGCATCCCTGAACTTCGCACATAATGCACTCATGGTATTTATTGCCCCTTTAAGATACTCCCATTGTTAGTGCAATTTGGCCACACCCACTGCTCGATGCGGTTCATCAGGGGAGGGCGTGGTTGAGATCCTGCACCTATTCTTTCAGACAAAAAGCCCCAGGTAAATTTATATAGTCTTACAGATATAACATGCCCTTTGAGGGCAACCATAATTCTGATGAGGCACTCAATGAAATTGAGTTTGACACACCTGATCTATGGTATGGGGTCCTTTGTAAAATTCCAGTTAACAGAGGTTTAACTGGGCAGTTGGGTTATGGAGGTATATGCGTAGTAGGTGAGATCGACCCCGAGTTGGTGTGTTGTGGCTGGGGACCTGTATGTGGTTATGCAGATACAAAAGCTAATTTTGGGTCATCAGTGCCTTCAAAGATCTGCAACCTGGGTTATTGTGTATCATTGTGATTATTATATTTCTGTTAAAGGAATGTGTTTTATTGGTTATATGTTAATAAATGGCCACTATGGCCAATTTTCACTCCAAATGCTATTGCCTCTTTATTCTTATGTGGTTGGAAAAAGGTGGGGTTGTAGCAGTGGTTAATTTATTGGAGGAAAGGGGTGTTTTACATCTGTTTACTATAGTCAAGCATTCCCTGCTCTTCACCGTAAGGCATCCCATACATTAGTCAGTTTTTTTCATTCAAACGGTGGACTAAACGAAAAAAAAAGAAAACGGACCCGATTCCCCCATCCACACATTTGAGGTGCATGTGGGAATATACTGATCAGTACTGCAGTCAATAGCATGCAGCACTGATTGAGTGGGAGAATCCAACGGGACGGTTGTACAGAAGTTGATTTTTGCAAAGAATACCCAATCATGTGCAAATAAAATTATTTAAAAAAATTATTTTTGCTTGCACATGATTGGATGATGAAAGTCAGAAGAGGTTCCCCTCATCCACTAAGGTAAGGAAAATTCCCTTGCAAAGTAAACAGCATATTTCCCTCTAGTAAATCAACCCCATTATAGGTTTGGGTCCTCCAGTCCCAAAGAAACCTGGCTATGGAGGAGGGTTTGAGCCACTGGAGAACACTGTCACACATTTGAGTTTGGATGCATTTTCCATAATACCTGTCACTGTAAGATTTAGTGGGTTCCTTAAAGTGTCTCGGTGTTGGACTGTAGCCTTTGGACAGCAATTCTGTGTTGTGCAACCTCTCTTTTTTTTAGGTCATTATGTCTCGATGGGGTTTGCATAGATAGGAGGGACATGATGAGTAATGAGTACTGGGGTATCTATTTGTTTGATGGTTTTAGGTGGTCAGAACTGTGAGCCTGTGTCTCCTTGACCTGCATAGCTGGCTCAGAAATTGGTATAAATATTCTCAGATTCCCAATGGGGGGAGTACAATGGCTTAGTGGTTTGCACTTCTACCTTGCAGCCCTAGGGTAATTGCTTTGAATCCCAACCATGACACCACCTGCATGGACTTTGCACGCAGGGGAGGGCTGGGCCAAGGGACAGGGTGGCATTTGCCCACTCACACTTTTTTCTTCTTGTGGGGGAAGGAAGTAGGGGCCAGGGGCGCAGCCACCAACTAACTGCAGGCAAAGGGGGGGCCCAGGGCTGGCCGTACCATGGATCTCGCTGGGCCCATTGGGCTGCCTCGGGGGGGGCACAGCCGGACTCCACAGAGCGGAGATCTCCCACATGCAAAGTTCCAGCACACTGGTGATGTCTATCATAGGAGCCGATCCAGGAGGCGGGACTTCATATGACAGCGGCCACGCCAGGTAAGCGGGAGGTTCCGGCTCTTTGTAATCCAGCGGCTCTCCTATCTCTGAATTGCAGGCTGCATTGGGTGGGCACTGGTGAGGCTGCATTGATGGGCACTGATCAGGCTGTGCTAATAGGCACTGATCAGGCTGTGCTGATGGGCACTGGCAAGGCTGCATTGATGGGCACTGATCAGGCTGCACTGATTGGCACTGATCAGACTGTGCTGATGGGCATTGGTGAGGCTGCATTGATGGGCACTGATCAGGTTGCCTTTAATGGGCACTGGTGAGGCTGCATTGATGGGCACTGGTGCGGCTGCATTGATGGGCACTGATCAGGCTGCATTGATGTGCACTGATCAGGCTGCATTGATTGGCACTGATGAGGCTGCACTGATGGGCATCGGTGAGGCTGCACTGATGGGCACCGGTGAGGCTGCACTGATGGGCACTGGTGAGGCTGCATTGACGGGCACTGGTGAGGCTGCATTGGTGGGCACTAATGAGCTGCACTGATGCATTATTTTTGTTAAACCTACTTTGTTGCTATTAACATTAAATGATGTTACCACATTGTATCATATTTGTCTTGCTTCATAACATCAATATCCATTATAAAACCAGGTGGGCATGGATGGTGAGCTGATTTGGTGGTTCAGTGGGCCACTTGACTGGACTTGCCCCCCAGGCCTAAGGCTGCCAGCCCCCCCCCCCCTGTTTGCATGTTCTCTCTATGCTCAAGTGTTTTTCCTCCAGTTAATCTGGTGTCCTCCCCCATGGCAAAGACATGCTGGTAAGTTAATTGGCTGCCCTCTAAATTGGCCCTAGTATGTATGTATGGGATGGACCCTAGATTGTTAGCTCCTTGTGGGCACGGACTGATATGAATGTACAATATGTAAAGTGTTGCGTAAATTGTTGGTACAATATAGATCCTTGTATAGAATTACTAATAATCATTTGTTTGCCAAATGTGAAAAAGCAGGTGGGACACTACTGTTTTGCTTTTAGCTGTATGACCTTTTCTGATTTGTTGCTGTTCTGGTCTTAAAATAAATTTTCTATGTTAGCTGCTGTTTCAGAGCATGGCCTTTTTTCATGCTCAGCAAAAAAGTGATGAGTAGGGGTCCAGCAATACCAAAAAATAGAGTACAGTCACTTCTGTGGCTCTTGGCATGCTGACCAGAAGCAGCCTCATTCTGAAAAACATTACTGTCAATGTTGGTGTCTTGGTTGAGCAAAGGCTGGAGGCTGTTTTGGGAGCCTGCAGGTTGGGTGTTAACTGCAAGCAAATAGGTCATATACATATTGTACATTTCAACCGTTTTCCTTGCCCAAGGGATTTTTAATTCTTTACAGTCTGCCTTGTGATCCAGACATCTCTGCCATACAGCCAAGTTCTTGAAATTCACTGCAGAATCAGCACAGCTTGGTTCAGAGTGTGCAGCATACGCTGATGTAGTGTCATCAGTGTGTTAGGCCGGCAATACACAGAGCTAATTTCTTTCCTGCAACCACGAGTTGCAGGAAAAAAATTAGCTTGATTTCCCCATCAATACAGACAATGTTGATGTGGGAATCCCTCCTGCTGGGCCATTGTATAGCAGCCACTTGCCATAATTGTAAGCAAATCCAGCAGGCTGGTTGTACCCAAATTGATGAATCAACTTGGTACATTCAGCCTGGCTGCTAATGGCTCGAATCTCGGCCAGTTCAGCAGGATTCAAATTATGTATGGCTGGCCTTTGTCTCTCTCTCCACCAGTCTGCATGCTCATTATGAGCACATATGCCCTGTCTCAGAGCCTGATTGGCTCTTAGTGCTACCTTTTAGGAGGCTAATATCAAGACAGATTACAAACTTACAATAGTTCAGTTTAGTCAGAATGGGTGTTAAGAGGGGAGAGGGGGCAGTTTTAGGTTTAGTTAGGTGATGCCTAGAATTCCACGTTAAATTGCATATAAGGGTTAAAATTGAATTTCAAAAGTTATTTTTGTAATTCTTTTGAATTTGCAGCTTGCATTAAAATAATACCTGCTGACTGTGCAATGAAGATCTTTGTTTAGGTACTTCCTGTTAAGAAATGACAAGGCTCTTAAAGTATTTGTCACCCTATTGTGATTCTGCATTGTCACCCTGTCACAGTCTTCCGATGGAGACTACAAGTGGCTGCTTTAACATTAAGGCGTGGTTCACTGTTGTCAGCTTAAAGCGATTCTCCAGTCACTTAAAAAAAAAAAAAAAAAACAGCTACAAATACTGTATCTGCTGACTTTTAATTATTATACACTTAATGCCAATGTTCTCCACAAGAGGTCCAGAATGCCGTCCAGAGAGGGACAGGAGCAGGATGGAGGAAGATAACCGCTTCCTACAGGGCATACAGGTGGTCCCATCTGTGCAAAGTAAACCCAGAGCTTAGACTGGCCAGGAGATGTCTAGAGAAAAATGTAGATCCATATATGTATATATATGTATGAGTAGATGTATATTCCAAGTGCGGGCATCTCTACCTAAGACGATATAGTGAGCTACATAAACATAACAGATCAAGTGATCTATAGAGTCATATATATATCTAACATGGGATCCGTATAATAATGTCAATGGAATAATTGGTGTGCATACATGCATACCTGTCAGGCCTGATCACAGTGTCTGGGGCGTGGAAGGCTGCGTCGCTCAATCGCACAGGAGGGGGCACACTATAGAATGTAAAGGCATAGTGCCGATATTAATTAGCAGTGATAAAGTGCCAAGATACAGTGGTGATCAGGACTAAAGAGCAGCTTCAAGAGAGATCTAATGAGGTACTTACTAAAGCTGTGTGCTCACGAACCTGCCTCCATGCCAAATGCCATCCTAGGGAGAGAGCCAGGAGGTGTCGTTTTGAGCGAGGTCCCGTGACGTTAACAGCCAATGGCTGTTTACAACGTCATTCGGCTGGATCACCATCATCTAGCCCAATCCCATGGGTGGATCCAAGGGTGGGCCTCTCGAACAAGCGGCGCGCAACGCCACCCCGCTCGAAGAGCGGAGTGACGTCACGCGCCACATGTCCCCCGACGCTGTGACCAGCCCGGAACGTAGCACAACAGGAGGGAAGGGCTCCCTCTCAGGCCACACAAGTGTGGGACGGGCTGCGAGGTGTGACCATGTGGGGCGCCACTGCCAGGATAGGTCATGCAAAACCAGCCGAAGCTGGCTGCAAGCCGATGGACGATGGACGGGGTCACAGAATCTGGAAGGGCAGATCCAAGACTTTGGTGCACCTATAGACGGGCTGGTCGGGGCCGGCCGCCTAAGCTAATTTTTTAGCTTGGTGTGTTTTTTGCTGTGCTTTTTGGTGTGTTTGCAGCGCATTTCTGAAATGCATGGCAAATCGCCCATTTTTTGTGCAGTTTGCCATGCGTTTTGAAACACATAGATGTGAATGGAGCCTCATTGTTCTTGTGTAAATAAACAAATTTCACTTTCAGGCTCCATTCACACTTAAAGGAGTGGGAGCGAACATTTTTGATGCGTTTAACACCTGGTGCTCCATAATGCTTTAGTCAAGCTTACATACAGTGGAACCTCGGATTGCTAGTAACACGGTTAACAAGGGTTTCGCAATACGAGCTGTTTTTTTAAAAAAAATCCTGACTCGGTTTACGAGCGATGTCTCGCAAAATGAGCAGGATTAAGTCTCTGTGCATGCAATACATGTGGCCAGAGGTGCAGAGGCGCTGGTGAGGCTCGGAGACGATCGGAAGCATTCGGAAATACCGAAAGTGTGAACAGGTCCCGAATGTTTTCAAATGTTTCCAAGCATCTCCGAGCCTCACCAGCTTCCCCGCACCTCTGGCCACATACGGTATAGCATACACCAGTGCCCCCGGACCTCTGGCCACATACAGTGCTGCATAGACAAGCAGTCACTGTGGAACGAATTATCTGAGTTTCCATTGTTTCCTATGGGGAAACTTGCTTTGATATACGAGTGATTTGGATTACAGGCATTCTCCTGGAACGGATTATGCTTGTAATCCGAGGTTCCATTCTATTTGCATTCTTGTGTATGCTGATATCAGCTACTTATATATTACAAACTGTGCTTCCCATAGAAGTAAATGCAGGCTATGTGCATGATTATGTATTTACAGCATACAGTTATACTGTAAGGGACTGATGTGAATGTACAATGTATAAAAAGTGCTTTGTAAATGGTCGGCACTATAGAAGTACTTGTAAAAAATGAATAAATAAAGTAAAGACATATACATTTACCCAAGGGTTGGGATAGATATCAGTTATTTATGTTCTCTGCCGAATAATACAATATATTACATAACTGAAATACAAAACCAGCTGTGCCACCCCTCTAATAATAAATCATACTAATCTATACATCATAATCATATATGATCCCATGATAATCTGTGTAAATCTGTGAAAGCAGTCCTTATCATAGTGATGATGTCCACAGTGAAATGAATCCAGTAATTTTCAATGATAGTCCATCACAATGCATATAATGCGCATACGTGGAGAGCAAAATGAATTGACGTCATTTCTCTGAGAAATTGTGCCATCTCCGCTGTGGGTCACGATCCTGCCACCACCAGTACCCAGTCTGTTTGACCCCTAGACTGAAAAGCTAGAGGTCCATTATCTCTGGTGATTGGGGCTACATGTGGGGGCCGGCACTGAGCACTGCGGATTGGTTTTGAGCACTTTTAGAGCACTGTTATCTATTTTAAATGCACGACAACCACTTTATTGATCACCAATGTGCACATTATATGCATTGTGATGGACTATCATTGAAAATTACTGGATTCATTTCACTGTAGACATCATCACTATGATAAGGACTGTTTTCACAGATTTACACAGATTATCATGGGATCATATATGATTATGATGTATAGATTAGTATGATTTATTATTAGAGGGGTGGCGCAGCTGGTTTTGTATTTCAGCTTTAGTAAGAGTCCTTAGGGAACTGTGAGCAGCAGCAGCCTCCTGTCTAAACCTATTATTGGTCCCTATTAGTGGGAACATTTTTAGGTTTTAGGCATACACAAATTTTACTATATATCTTTAGCGCGGATTATTGGTACACTGATATTATAGAACTGTTAACAGTATTATTATTAGTAGTATATAATAATAAAATTATTATTTTTTAAATACATTATCAGTAGAATGGCATAAAAAACAGCTTCATTACAGCTGTAAAAATTTGTAATAGTCTTCCAAAATAACTATTTCTAGCAGAGTCAGTAGAGTCAAGGGCTGGATGCATTTCTAAATTCATTAAATATAAATGGCTACTAACGTTTATAAGAAATAACATTCCAGAATGTTGACCCAGCTTGTTAGTGGACTGCCTTTGGGGATCAGGAAGGAATTTTCCCTTTTTAAAGCAAATTGGACCACTCTTTTTATAAGGGTTTTTTTAGTTCATGTACTGAAAGTCCACATACATTATGTACATTGTCAAGTGGGACTGCTGTAAAGGAGCAAGAGAAACAGAACAATCAGTACTTCTGATGATAACCACATTTTTTGTTTTTTTCCATACATAAATACCGATTTCAGGTACATAGCATAAAGTATGTCTAATTAGCAAACAATCACTAAAGACACCTATTCTTCAATAAGGTAACATAAGAAGACATAAAAGGACATGGGGTCGTCTACTCCATTTTCCCTTTTCTTAAGAAATAGAAGTGAGAAGAGGAAAAAAAAAGAGAGAGAGGAGAGAGAGAGAAATAAAATGAATGAGATGGCAAAAATAACTTCAAGTTTTGGGTTCTGAGGATGCAATTGTTTTAATCACTCAATCAATTGTTTAATTAATTTGGGAGGCTGCCATATTTTGCTTTACTAGATTTGGCATAGACACACATTAGGGGTTTTTCAGCTGCCTTGAGCAAGTCCGAACGTCTGGTGTGTTGACATACTTTTAATCAGGATGAGGCTCCAAGGTAAGCTTGCTCTCAAATCCCTGCTATATACTCTATGGCCAGGTTTGGAAGCTCAGAGACATTAATTGGTTGTGGACTGTGTCACGTCTTTTTTCTGCTGCAGTGTGGCAGTGTCCCGCAAGTTGACGACCATAAGCGGCGCTATCGGGCACGCCTGAGGCCCCTGCACAGGCACGGCGGTCCGATTCACTAGAGGACCGATCAATTTACAGGAATAGACCAATGATTTTTGGTCTATACCTGCTGATCGGTCCTAGCGAATGGAATGCCTCCTCTGTCTGTGGAATGTAAACACAGACAGTGGAAGCAAAGTCACTCTTCCTCTCTCCTTCCTTTTCCTTTCCAGAGAGGGAGAGCAGACATCTAAACGTGAGTGCACCAACACAACACGAACACCAGTACCCATAGGCACACTTTTCACCCCTGATCGCCCCCCCCCCTCCCCAGTTAACCCCTTCACTCCTGTCACCCCCTGTCAAATATACCTTTTATAGGTTTTAACCCGATTGCCCAGCGGTGACCTCAGTTACGTTTTAGCGTGCGTTAGGGTCAGCGTCCATCCCTGGCAGGGTCAGATTAGTACAGGTACTCTGACACGCATACATACACTTAGATAGGTCAGTTAGTAGTATATTTTATCTGAAAAGATCAATATCTGATCTGATCTGATCTGATCAGATCTAGATTAGCGCCTCCACTAAACTAGTGCTCTAAAAAACACAGTGTTAGCGGGATCAGCCCAGATACTTGCTAGCACCTGCGTTTAGCTCCTCCGCCCAGTCCACCCCATCCAAGTGCAGTATCTAATAGATCGCTGACACTTACAAAACCCAATACACATATCTGCAGTGTTCACAGAGATCATGCCCGATCCCTGCGAAAGTTTGGTAGCGACTTGAAACAGGCTCTGACAACCAGGTGGGCTTTTTTGCCTGTGAGTCACACTAGTGTACCTATAAATTTAGAGCCCAAAATGTCCAATCCGTGGGACACTAGTGAAGAGGCCTACGCAATGCTGAGCTTGACAGACAAGAGCAATGGGGAAGATCCACTGTCAGATTCAGGCTCATTATCTGTAAACGTAGACAGCAGCGGTACCCAGTCCGATAGCTCTGACGACGGAGTTGTGGTCCCTGCTAAGGTCAAGCGCACCCGATCCCATTCAGCTGTCGCTGAGTTGCAAGAATCACAGGGCTCTCGTATGGAGCAGAGAGCCAGTACTAGTGCTGCTACTCCTTCTGGTGAACTGGCAAGCACCAGCTGCCTAGTACACCCTGGTCATAGACAAACTAGCACTGCGGTAACACTTGGTGATGTGGCAAGTCCCATAAGTGCAGTTCAAGCTCGTGTGGCTAGCAAAAGTAGTCTCCCGCAGCCACGAAGAAGACAAAGACAGGCCCACAGAGCCCATAGTGCCCTTCCTGCCGTGCTGGCAAACCCTGATTGACAACCCACCACTGATGCAGCGCCCGTACTGCCCCAATTCACTGGCCAACCCGGAATTCAGGTGAAAACAGTTGATTTTACGGACATTGATTTTTATTCTCTGTTTTTCACCAAAGATCTCTATAGATCTATTGTGGACCAAAGCAATTTTTACGCTGGTCAATTTATCGCCACTAATCCCCATTTGTCACTTGCCAGAGATCAGAAACTAATTACGGTTTCCGAATTTAAGACCTTTCTGGGCCTTACCCTCCTCATGGGCATATGCCGTGTTCTCTGTTTCCATGGCCAGGACACGATACGAGCAGATCCTGCAGTTTATGCACTTCACGACAATGAACTCTGTCGTCCATGGGGTGACCCTTAATATGATCGGCTCTACAAAATTCAGCTCCTCATAAACCACTTCAAAACCCAATTTGCGGCACTGTTTATTCCCGACCAGGTTGTCTGGAACTCAACGACTAGTTATTGGTGCCGTACCTAATTGCCTGTAAGACCAGACGCTGGTATAAAAAAGTGTCTATATATTTATTCAAATTGACTATGCTGAACGCTTAAGTTCTATACAAAGCATCAGGATGGACTGGATCTCTCCTTAAATTCCAGGAGGAGATTGTCACAGCCCTTCTGTTTTCCACCTCATCTTCCCAATCCAGTGAGCCGGCTACATGGACGGCATTTTCCCCATGCCATCCCTGGTACCCCTACCAACCGAGCCCCCAAAAAAAGACGTAGTGTCTGCAGACAGCGCGGATACAGGCATGACACCAGTTTTTATTGCCCCTCATGTTTTGACCAGCCTGGTCTTTGCATCGATGACTGTTTTGAGCGCTACCATACACTAGCTGACTATTAGCGTACGGAACAGCACTACACAGCAATAGGGCACACTGTCATAGGGTCTCCAAAGGTGTCACCGCATTTTTGGAGACCCTAACTTTTACTGCTAAAAAAAAAAAAAGCGTACAAAAAAAAAAAAAAGTAAAATATAGTTTTTTTATCTCTATTTTCTCTCTATTCTCTTTCTATTGCTCTCTCTATTGTTTATTTATGTATACCTGTAATGTTTTGTTACTGTTTTTTATCATTTTTTTTGCATGTATGTAATGTTTTTATAATGTTTTCCTGTAATGTTTTATTATTTTTTCTTTTTAGCTGGAATATTATTTTTTACATGTTACTGTGTTTTATTAATCTTTATTTGGCTTTCAGGTACGCCAGCTGCAGCACTGATTTACCTATGGTGACAGCAACAGCGTTTTCTCCCAACATACATAAAGAAGGGACTCCAGCGCTGTTGGAGTGTTGGAGGTGATTTCCCCACCACAGTTAAAAAAGAGCATATATACCGGAGCATAGGGGCAGGGGTGGAAATTGGGGCAGATTGTCTGGTATATATTTTTTAAAAGGGGCTATGCCCACCAGTAGAAGTGGGTGGATGAAGGGCAGTTTTCCAATGGTGGGCATACCCACTGATTGATTCTTTTTTTTTTCATTTAACCCACAGGCTGCATGAAAAAAAAAGAACATTACAACATATGCCCAACAAGGACCTGCAACACATTAGTATGTTGCTGGTCTTAGAGTTGTTATACCGGAATGAAGCCTGCAGGTATAGGTATCATCTAGGTATCGATCTTTTCAGCCGGTGGTCGGTTTTCATGTAAAAGCAATCCTAGTGGCTGATTAGCTGCTAGACTGTTTTTACAAGCAGTGGGAGGGAATGCCCCCCGCCATCTTCCATGGTTTTTTCGGGCTATCCTATCCCACCGGGGAACCCGAGCATGCAGCCTGTGGTTCCGACAGCTGACCATAGAGCTGATCGAAGAATAGAATGGCTCCAATCATCTCTATGGCCTAAGATATAGGAGGCTACGAGCATTTCATGACTTTGGTTTCGACGGATATAAAAAGCGCCATTGGGAAATTGGGGAAGCATCTTATCACACCAGTTTTGGTGTGGTCAGGTGCTTTAAGGGCCGAGGAGAGATCTAGAGTCTAATAGACCCCAAATTTTTAAAAACAAATCTGTGACACTACCTATTTTTATCATAGAGGATATTTAAATTTCCTGCGATAACAATAAAAATGATTTAAAAAAAGATGAAAGGGACAGTGTAAAAATAAAGTAAAAAGCAAAATGAATAATTAAAACATTTTTTTTAAAATGCACCCCTGTCCCCCTGTGCACACGCGCAAAGGTGAACGCAAGCATCAGTCTCGTGTCGTATGTAAACAGCAATTGCACCATGCATGTGAGGTATCACCGCAAACGTCAGAACGAGGACAGTAATTCTAACAGTAGACCTCCTCTGCAGATTTAAAGTGGTAACCCTGTAAAGGCTTTTAAAGGCTTTTCAAGATGTATATAGTTTGTCACCGCTGTACGGGTATGCATTATTTTTAAAACATGTCATGTTTGGTGTCTGTGTACTCGGCATGAGATCATCTTTTATATTTCACCAAATATTTGGGCAATATAGTGTGTTTTTGTGCATTAAAATTCAAAAAAGTGTTTTTCCTGACAGACTCCATGGCAGCATACGTCTGGGTTAACCCCGCCTCCACTCCTCCCCTATAGGACCCCACTCCCATAAATCTTTGCTCTGAGCCGAAGGCCGTGTTCCTTTTTTGTCCTCCTCCTAAGGACCGGTTTGTTTATTTGATTACCTGAAGTTTTTTCGCTCCGCGATCAAGACCGGCCAAACAACGACCACTGGAAAGACAGGTCGCCATACTCCGATAAGCCCTAGCTACTAGCGGGGTATGGAGTGGGCAGTTGGAAGAGCTGCTGGATACTCCGATAAGCCTTAGCTACTAGCAAGGTATGGAGTGGGCAATTGGAAGAGGCGCTGGAAGAGCTAGGCCTAGCCACTGGCAGGTAAGCGGCGCAATGGCCAGACAGCCCAACTACTAGCGGGTGGCCCTATCTGCCCCAAGTACGGTGTGATCAGCCTACCTGGTCCGGTTTGATCGTGGAAGCAGGATCGAATTGCGGTGATGTATACCTTTATATTACATATTCCATGGCAGCAGTGTGTGGTTGTTTGTTTTCTTCCCTGTCTCTAGTGTCTTCCAGTCTATAGCGGCTGGAGCGCATGGGCGTTCCAAGCCACTGCTTTCTCTTTCGGCCAGGTGTCCCCAGGTTACTTCTGACCAGGGACCCAGTGCATGTGCACTGTGGGCGGCGGTGGCATCATTTCAGTGGAGAAATTCAATCAGCGGTCAGTATTGTTGATATAGGGATTTCTCTGTGGGCAGCTTTCAGCAGTGTTTTCTAAATGCTGTGTGCAGTCATCTCAGGTATATGCTTTGCATTAACTTCCTGGTAAGCTGCCTGTGTAATTCTGCTATGCCTTGATCAGCTGGGCAGGTTGTCTGGCTGTGCAGTTTTGCACGGTGGATGTTTCACTGCCCCCCCTGGTGGCCAGCCCTTGTGCAGCAAGTATGAGAGGGGGGGTTTAACCCTTTCCTTTCCTTGCTGACCTGGGTACTCTTTTCGAGTTTAACCTTTCCTTTCTATCCTATTTTGTTTTCTTTATTTTTCCTTCTAGGTCAAAGTAGCAAGATACGGCACAAGATGATAAAGACCTCATTAGGTCATAACATTCCTCTTCCAAATGTATTTGGCATAGGGCATGGTCAAGGCCCAGCCTTCATAGTAGAAGCTATGAATTCCCCTTCACGCACCCACCACTGTCAGCTGCTCCAAGAAGGGAGCCTACTGGGGATGCGGGACTCCGGTCTCAGAGGGTAAGTCTCTGCA
>BLSH010424549.1:1011888-1044611 GCA_018402905.1 Glandirana rugosa | reverse complement strand
GTAGTGGTTCAGAAGATTGGTGAACTTGGTGGTTCAGAAAAGACTGTGAAAATCAAATGTACTTTTTTATGAAAAAAAACCATCTTTTAATGAAACTTGGGGGTTTGTAATATATAAGAAAAAATTTCGTCTCCGGGATGTCTAATTTTACCACCCACAACGTTAAAAAAAAAAAATTCCTATAGGGGAGGAGTGGAGGCGGGGTTAACCCAGACGTATGCTGCCATGGAGTCCATCAGGAAAGGAAAATTACGGTAAGTATTTGATAGGAAATTTTCCGTTTTTTTCCCCCAAAAATTGGGTTTGAAAAATCGCTGCGCAAATACTTTGTAAAAAAAAAAAATTGCAACACCCACCATTTTAATCTGTAGGGCCTCTGCTTTAAAAAAGAATATATAATGTTTGGGGGTTCAAAGTAATTTTCTACCAAAAAAAAGTATTTTTTCATGTAAACTAAAAGTGTCAGAAAAGACTTGGTGGTTCAAGTGGTTAGAAGACTTGGTGATGTGTGGCATAGGCTTCTAATGTTGGGCATAAAATGCCAGGACAGTTCAACCCCCCCCCCCCCCCAAATTACCCCATTTTGGAAAGTAGACACCACAAGCTATTTGCTGAGAGGCATGTTGAGTCCATGGAATATTTGATGTGATTGAAAAATGACAAAAAAAGAATTACACAAAGTTGTCACTAAAGTGATACATTGCTCACACATGCCATGGGTATATGTGGAATTACACCCCAAAATACATTCTGCTGCCCCTCCTGAGTACGAGGATATGCCATGTGTGAGACTTTTTGTGAGTCTATCCGCATACGGGACCCCAAAAACCAATCACCGCCTTCAGGATTTCTAAGGGTGAAAACTTATGCCTTCACCCCACACTACCTATCACAGTTGCGGAGGCAATGAAATGCCCAGATAGCAAAAAAAAAACCCAAATGACCACATTTTGGAAAGTAGACACCCCAAGCTATTTGCTGAGAAGCATGTTGCATCCATGGAATATTTTATATTTCGCCACAAGTTTCGGGGAAATGACAATTTGTTTTTTTTTCACAAATTTGTCACTAAATGATATATTGCTCAAACATGCCAAGGGTATATGTGGAATTACACCCCAAAATACATTCTGCTGCCTCTCCTGAGTATAGCGTACAGAACCCCAAAAACAAATCACCGTCTTCAGGCTTTCTAAGGGCATAAAATGGTGATTTTACTCCTCAGTATCTATCATGGTTTCGGAGGCCCTGAAATAGGTAGCACAAAAGCCCCCCAAATTACCCCATTTTGGAAAGTAGACACCCCAAGGTATTTGCTAAGAGGCATGGTGAATATTTTTCAGCTCTCATTTGTTTTGGAAAACAAAGAAAATAAACGGAAATTTATTTTTTTTATTTTTTCAAATTTCAAAACTTTGTGACAAAAAGCGAGACCTGCAAAATACTCAATGTACCTCTCAGCACATAGCTTGGACTGTCTATTTTCCAAAATGGGGTCATTTGGGGGTGTTTTGTGCTATCTGGGCATTCCATGGCCTCCAAAAATGTGATAGCTAGTGAGGAGTGAATTCAAAAAAGTAAACCCTTAGAAAGCATGAAGGCGGTGATTGGTTTTCGGGGTCCTGTACGCGGCTAGACAGCGAAACAGTATCACATATACATGTGGTATCCCCATATTCAGGAAAAGCAGCAGAATGTATTTTGGGGTGTAATTTCACATATACACATGGCATGTTCGAGCAACATATCATTTAGTGACAACTTTGTGAAAAAAAAAAATTATTTCCCTGAAACTTTGGCAAAATATAAAATATTCCTTGGACTCAACATGCCTCTCAGCAAATAGCTTGGGGTGTCTACTTTCCAAAATGGGGTAATTTGGGGGGGGGGGGGGTTGCTATCTGGGCATTTCATGGCTTCCGCAACTGTGATAGGTATTGTGGGGTGAAGGCATAAGTTTTCGCCCTCATACATCCTGAACACGGTGATTGGTTTTCGGGGTCCCGTACGCGGATAGGCTCCCAAACAGTCTCACACATGGGGTATCTCCATACTCAGAAGAAGGAGCAGAATGTATTTTGGGGTGTAATTCCACATATACCCATGGCACGTGTGAGCAATATCTCATTTCAGTGACAACTTTGTGTATTTTTATTTTTTTTGTCATTTTTCAATAACTTATGACAAAAAAAATAAAATATTCAATGGGCTAAACATACCTTTCAGCTAATTCCTTGGGGTGTCTTCTTTCCAAAATGGGGTCATTTGGGGGAGGGGGGGGTTGTACATAGCACGTCAGGAAACAAAATAGGCAGTCATAAAATAAAAGCTGCGGAAATTCCAGAGAATGTACCCTAGTTTGTAGACGCTATAACTTTTGCGCAAACCAATAAATATACGCTAATTGACTTTTTTTATCGGAGACATGTGGCAAAAAATTATGACATTATGACTAAAATTTAGTTTATTGTATTTTTCTAATAACAAAAAGTATGAAATATAATTTTTTTCAACATTTTTGTTCTTTTTTCATTTATATCGCAAAAAATGGAAAGCACAGAGGTGAACAAATACCACCAAAAGAAAGCTCTGTTTGTGGGATAAAAAGGACACAAATTTAATTTGGGTACAGCATTGCATGACCGCGCAATTACCAGTTAAAGCAGTGCAGTGCCAAATTGAAAAAAGTGCTCTGGTCCTAACGTGGGAAATCCTTCCGGGGCTTAAGTGGTTAAAGGGGCTGTAAACCCTCGGGGTTTGTCACTTTAATGCATTCTGGTGAAAAACCTCCTTTAGTGTAGCAGCCCCCCAGAGCCCCCCTTTTGCTTACCTGAACCCTGTCTTTCCCGCACCAGGGACGAGCACACCCGCTCTAGCCGGTGTCTTGGGTCCTGATTGGATAGATTGATAGCAGCGCAGCCATTGGCTCCCACTGTCAATCAAATCCAATGACACGAGAGCCAGGGGGCGGGTCAGAGTCCTGCTGTTTGTGTCAATGGACGCAGCAGCAGGACTAGGGAGCACGCCTGCACAGGTGTCCCCAGGGAAGCGCTTCCCCATGGGGGCACTCAATGCAGGGAGGAGCCAGGAGCGCCGTGGAGGGACCCCAGAAGAGGAGGATCGGGGCCACTCTGTGCAAAACCCTTGCACACAGGAGTAAGTATGACATGTTTGTTATTTTAAAAAAAACAAATCTTTACAATCACTTTAAAGGTTAGGGACTGCACTTTCTGGTTCCTTGACACAGCAGCATGGCTGCACCTATATTTGAGACTATATGCAACCAAAACCTCTGTTTTTAATTTAAATGTTGGAAACCATTTAAGTTCTTTCGTGCTGACTAGCTGGATCAAGTCCTCAGGTTTTTTCCAACCCAGCTATGTAATAAATGAACACAGAAAGGTGAAACAAAGAAATATCAAATACATTAACAGGTTCATATTACTATGTGTGTGCTTTGTCAGAGATTTTTAAGCATTGCTAGCTCAAAAGCTGCATAAAGATGCATTTTAATTTCCATTAATGTATCTCTGTGCTGAATCAAAGAAACATTAAAAACCAATGCAAAAATAACAGAGTGAAGCAGCAGCAAAGTTGTCACACAATAAAGTATATTGTTGCATAGACTGTAGATATCCTTTAACGTTTGTTTAAAATGGAGGATATAATAATATATTATCAGAGATTTGACTTGAGGTACACATAAAAAATGCCAAATAAAAAAACAAAGCACAAATAAAACACCTTAAAATGTAGATGCTGAAAAATGCAAGAGTAGGTTGATGTAAACAGGCAATAGTATTATTTTTTTCTTTTTCCATTCTCTTGTATGCTAATAAGAACGCGTGCCAAATGTAATATGGCAGGCTAAGGTTTGTGGCCAAAGGTGCCTAGGAAATCAGGATGAAATCCAGGCACAGATGTTTATGGCACAGGACACAGTCCAGGCACAACAGCTTAACGGCTACAATAAAGGTACAGTTCCTTGCCTAATGCACGCTTCAGCATACCCTATAGTACAATAATTTACTGGGTTTCTCTGCTGGTAAAGCCAGATGGTTCAAACAGAGTCTCTTACTTAAAGGAGTAGTTAATAGAAGAAATGGAATTAATTGGAAACAAGGCTCGGGTATTATGAGCAACCAGACACTTGGCCATAGTGCCTTATATACTTGGCAGCAGAGTCTGCACTCATGCTTACAAGTGACAAATTGAACTCCAAGTCTGCTTATTTTTTCAACAGCATCACATAACCTGGGAGCCCTCTCCTCAACTGACCTTTCTATAGTGCCCTTGGACCACAGGCCTTTATTTTATGGAACCTCCTCAGTTCCTGTAAGCAGCAGCTTTTGTTGCTCAGCAATGAAAACTTCTCACCTACAGCTGCTAACCCACACTGCAAACCTATGTGAGAAGCCACTTGGTAAATCGGGTTCTTTGTTCTTATGCCATGACTCTGTGAACAGCTTTGTCCCCTCTGACACACCTGGCTGAGTAAAAGGGGTTGCTAGAACACCTACATAAGCACACATACCAGTATCCTACACACAGCTATAATAAGGTATCAGAAAATAAACACTGCACTGCTTAAAGTGGATGTAAACCAGAAAAAAAAATTACTGACACTTCTACCTTGTACAGGAGAGGATATCATGTCATCTGTGCCCAATTTTGCCACAAAGAGTTAATCCAACTCTGAGTAAAACCCTTATCTTTTTTCAGTAGGAAAAAAACCGACTGTTTCATCCAGTGCTGTGTGACTGACAGGTCATATTCTAATCTCCTGCAAGGTCATATTCTTATCTCCTGCATGGAGCAAAAAGAGCCTCACACTGCCCCTTCCTTTCTCCTCCAGCACTCAGTAAAGAGCTGGGTGGGAAGTCTTGTGACATCACAACTCCACCCACCGTGCTTCAGCAAAAGAGAGACACCCACTGATTCCAGTGTTTTGCAAGTCTACTGCTGAATGGGGTGACATTTGCAAGGTAGGGATACATGCAGGAGGCTTGCATGTACATATACATTAACACTGTGCCATTAGTTTATACTGGATGAGTGGTGGGTTTACTTCCACTTTAAGGCTAGGTTCACACTGCTGCGATCTGATTGATGTGACGTCAGAATTGAAAGCAATATGATTTCAATTGTCTTGCAATTCTGCGTCGCATCTGAAATTGCACTGGTGTGAACAGAGCCTAACTGCAAGTAAAGTATGTATATTGTCACAAGTTAGAAAAAAAATAAAGCATGAATTAAAGTACTGTATAACTAAAGGCAAAACTTTCTTTTTAGTTTTGGATAGAGTGGAGAGGGATTAGAACACCTGTCATTTTTTATTGCGGTCTGTGCCCCTGGTAAGGAGATTCCCTATATTTGTCCTGTTTACGATTAACATTGAAAGTGAAAGTAAAAGAAAACCCCAAAAATGTGGGTTGTCCCCAGAAAATGAATAGAGGGGAAATCTTCCAATGGCGAAACTAGTTCTGGTGACCTGGGGGTCCCCAAGAAATTCCCTTAATTTGCAGGGATTTCCTCTTACTTCCTGTTTGGCTATGGGACAGGAAGTGAAGGGAAATCTCCACAATTAAACACAGATGGCGAAAAAAAAATCTGACAGGGGTTATAAACCTCCCTTGTTCTATCCAAAATTAAAAAAAAAATTGCCCATAGTTCTACTTTAATTAGTCAGTGGAAGAAACCATTTTCACTCTCAATAAGTTAAAGTGGTTGTTAAGCCACTTGTACAAAATGCTCCCATTCCCTCTGTATTAGCACAATAAGTTCCCCTGTGCCTGTGTTATAACATACATATACTTATCGATTATTGGGGTCTCAATCACATCACGATTAAGAACGATTATCTGATTCCGTTCTTACGGAATTATTTGACCGCCTCAAGGGAGCAACTGTTTTCACAAAGCTCGATCTGAGAGGGGCATACAATCTCGTGAGGATCAAGGAGGGGGACGAATGGAAAACTGCGTTTAATACCATAGTTACATAGTTAGTCAGGTTGAAAAAAGACACAAATCCATCCAGTTCAACCAAAGAAAATTTTATATAACCATACAATCCCATATACAATCCTTCACCCACAGTTGATCCAGAGGAAGCCAAAAAAACCCCAGCAAAGCATGGATCCAATTTGCTATAACGGGGGAAAAAATTCCTTCCTGATTCCCCGAGAGGCAATCGGATTCACCCTGCAACAACTTTACCTAAAAATGTTAGTACCCAGTTATATTATTTACATTAAGGAAAGAATCCAGGCCTTTTTTAAAGCAATCTACCGTGCTGGCCAAAACCACCTAATAGGGAGTCTATTACACATTTTCGCTGTCTAACTGTGAAGAAACCTTTCCGTATTTGGAGATTAAATATTTTTCCTCTAGACGTAAAGCATGCCCCCTTGTCCTTTGTGATTACCTTAAAGTAAATAACTCCACACCAAGTTCACTATATGTACCTCTTCTGTATTTGTACATGTTGATCATATCCCCCCTTAATCTCCTCTTCTCAAGAGAGAATACATTCAGTTCCTCTAATCTTTCCTCATAGCTAAGCTCCTCCATGCCTCTTATTAGTTTGGTTGCCCTTCTCTGCACTTTCTCCAGTTCTCCGATATCCTTTTTGAGAACTGGTGCCCAAAACTGAACTGCATATTCCAGTTGAGGTCTTACTAATGATTTGTACAGGGGCAAAATAATGTCTCTATCTCTGGAGTCCATACCTCTCTTAATACAAGAAAGGATTTTGCTTGCTTTGCATGCCATTATTAAGCTTATGATCTACCAAAACCCCCAGATCCTTCTCTACTATGGATTCCCCTAGTTGTTCTCCCCCTAGTATGTACGATGCATGCATATTGTTAGCCCCCAAATGCATAACTTTACATGTATTAATATTAAACCTCATTTGCCACATAGGCACCCAATTAGACAGTGCATTGAGGTCTGCTTGTAAGTTGGAGACATCCTGTAAGGACGTTATTCCACTGCATAGCTTGGTGTCACCTGCAAACACTGAAATGGTACTTTTAATCCCAGGCCCTATATCATTTATAAATATATTGAAACGTAAGGGTCCCAACACTGAACCTTGGGGTACACCACTGATAACCTTAGACCATTCAGAATAAGAATCATTAACCACTACTCTCTGAATTCGGTCTTTTAGGCAGTTTTCTATCCATTTACAAATTGATCTTTCCAAGCCTATAGACTTTACCTTACACATTAGCCTGGCTTGGATTGCAAAATCCAAGTATACCACGGCCACAGCCACCCCTCTGTCCAAGGTTTTACTTACCTCCTCATAAAAAGAAATCAGGTTTGTTTGACAACTTCTGTCTTTCATGAATCCATGCTGTCTGTTGATTAAAACATTTCTTTCCAACAAGATCTCATCTATGTGGTCTTTTATTAAACTCTCCAATGTCTTCCCAGCTGCAGAAATTAAACTAACAGGTCTATAGTTATTGGTAGAAACTTTGATCCCTTTTTAAATATGGGCACCACATTGGCCCTATGCCAATCCAGTGGTACTATTCCAGTCATTAAGGAGTCCCTAAAAATGAGATACAATGGCTTTGAGATGACAGAGCTCAATTCCTTTACGATCCATGGATGGATGCCATCTGATCCAGGTGCTATATCTACCATTATTCTGTCTAAATACTTCTGGACCATTTCACTTTTGAGCCATTGTGTATCATTTGGGGCTGTGTCACTACCACCCCCATTGTGTACATGAGCTCCCCCCATGCTCCTTTGTATACACAGAGCTGAAGAAAGTATTTAATAAGTTTGCCTTCTCTTTGTCCCCATGGTCACACACTCTAGATTATTGTGTAAAGGGCCTACATGCTCAGACCTGACCTTTTTACTATTCATATATTTGAAGAGTTTTTGGGGTTTATCCTACTATCTTTTGCAATCTGTCATTCTGTCTTTTTGCAATTTTTGCATCCTTAATTTCCTTTTTACATATACTGTTATATTCTTTGTAACATTTAAAAGATGATAGTGTTCTCTCATTTTTATATTTTTTAAATGCTCTTTTCTTATCATTTATAACTTTTTTAACTTTGGCCGTGAGCCACATTTATTTTTAGCCTTTTAAACGTATTGCCCAAGGGAATATGTTTTGCAGTGAGTTCGCATACGGTCTTTTGAAAAATTCCCATTTCTGTTCTGTGTTCATCGATGCCAATATTCCCTCCCAGTCTAAGTCCTGGAGAGCAGCCCTCATCCTTGTAAATGAAGTGTTTAAAAATTAAGTGTTTTTATCTTTCCCGTATGTGTTTGTTGCTTGCAGCTTACATTAAATGAAATAATGTTATGGTGATTGTTACCCAGATGTTCTTTTATATGAATATTGATAATAAGCTCTGCATGGTTTGAGATTACCAGGTCCAGCAAAGCGCCATTCCTAGCTGGGGCCTCCATAAACTGGACCATAAAATTGTCCTGTAATAGGTTTATACATTATTGCCCTTTAACTGTCCCAGCAGTGCCATTACTCCAATTATTTTCCGGGTAGTTAAAATCAACCATTATTATCAGTATCCCAGCCCTTGCAGCTCTTTCCATCTGTGCAAGAAGCTGAATCTCCACCTCTTCTTCAACACTGGGAGGTCTATAACAAACTTCAATGATAACCTTTGTAATGTGCACACCCATATGCAGAGCTATCCATAATGCTTCAGACTCATCACACTCTCCATCAACTAGGTCCTCATTCACACTTGCTTTGAGATCACTTCTCACAAAGAGACAGACCCCACCACCCTTCCGTTTTACCCTGTCTTTCCGAAAGAGAGCATAGCCAGGAATATTAATAGCCCAGTCATGTGAAGTATGAAGCCAAGATTCAGCAATACCAATTAAATCATAGTTCTCCTCATGCACCAGAGCTTCCAACTCACCTATTTTGCTTGGCAGACTCCTGGCATTGGTGAACAAACACTTTAATTCACTGTCACATTTTGCACTTGTATGTTGCATATTTTTAATTGTAGTACAAACAGTACCATTTCCAATGGTTGATTGTAACGTGTGAATACATAATAACAAGACAGGACATTACGAATGCCTCGTAATGCCATTTAGTCTTTGCAACGCTCCTGCAGTTTTTCAGGAATTCATCAACGATGTCTTCCGAGATATGTTGCAGCAATGTGTGGTGGTTTATCTCAACGATATTCTCATATATTCTAAATCCCTAGAGAGCCACCACCTTAGGTGTGCACAGCCTATTGCATTAGGGTGTGCACCCCAAAACTCAAAAACGCATTCATTTCTATGCAGCCTCAGCATGGTACAGTGAATTAATGGGAAGTGCTCTGTGCTGAGCGGCTTCCTATTCATTCATAAACTGAAGAGTAATAAACACAGTTTACTATGCTTCAGTTATGAATGGACACAGTGAGCGAGTGTGTTCACTGTGTTCATTTAGAAAAGCAACTAATTACTAGCCCCTTCCCCTGCTCTCCAGCCTGAAGCATCCTCTGCAGCAGCTGGGGGGAGAGGAGGAAAGCCAGCAGCACTGCAGGGGGGGCAACAAGGGGGGTAGAGGGGGGTAACAAGGGGGGTGGAGCCCGGGAAGTAGGGGGAATCTGCAACACACAGTGATCAGGGTGTGCCCAGGCACACCCCCTGCGCACGCCTATGGCCATCACACAGATGTCTCCCGAGTGCTACAGAGGCTGAGAGATAATGACCTGCATTGTAAGTTGGAAAAGTGTGAGTTCCATCATGAACAGGTTACATTCCTGGGTTGTGTAATTTCTACTGATGGTTTTTCGAAAGACGCAGAGAAATTATCTGCACTTCTACAGTGGCCTTGACGCGTAGGTCTACATCCGCTACAATGTTTTCTTGGCTTTGCCAATTATTACAAGAAATGTATTCAGAACTTCTCTTCTCTGATCAAACCCCTGACTGATATGACTAGAAAGGACGGTAACCCACAGAATAGGTCTCCGGATTCCATTAAAGCCTTTGAGTCTCTCAAGGCTGCCTTTGTTTCAGCTCCTGTGCTGGCACATTCTGATCCTACGTTACCCTTCATTCTTAAGGTTGATGCGCCTGAGACTGGAGTAGGCGTCCTTCTGTCTCAACGTCCTACTTCTGAGAGCGCTATGCACCCTTGTGGGCTACTTTTCTAAGAAATTGTCTCCTGCAGAATTCCCCCCAGATTGGGGACAGAGAATTGTTAGCTATCATTTTAGTTCCTAAAGAATGGAGACATCCCCTTGAAGGTACCACTGTTCTGGTCCTCATTTTGACTGACCATAAGAATCTCACATTCTTGTCTGAGGCAAAACGTTTATCTCTCAGAAGGGTCGCAACAGTTTACCTCTGCATCCAAGATGGAGTCGGCTCCTGCACCTTTAATACCTCCCGATTTCATTCTGGCCACTGTTCGTACTAGTCTCACTTCATTCAAAGTGCAAAATTTACACAGAATTTCTCAGCTCTGAAAATCAGGGGACGGAGAGCTGAAGTTATATCAATGAGGAGCATAGGTGTGCGTATTGCATTAGGGAGTGCACCACAAAGCGCAAACAAACATGAGTGTGTGTGTGTATATATGTCAGAAGGGCAGAGGACGGTGTCAGTAGGGCAGAGATAGGTGTCAGTAGTTTATTTTTATTTTATTTTATCATTTTTTTTTTTTTAATTTAAATTATTTTTACAATATTATATTTTATTATTGGGGGGCTTTGGTGAAATATTAATGGTCTAAACAGAGACAGAGAAAGAGACTGAGCACAGAGATTCCCCAGTCCCTTTCTCTGCAGCCAGGCAGCAGGGGGAATCTGCACGGTGCAGGGTGATTAGGCTGTGCCCAGGCACACCTTCCACCCTATGTGCGCACGCCTATGATGAGGAGAGCTCTGGGAGCTGATTGGAGGAAAGGGACACATCCCCCTTCACACAGCACACAGCTACAGAGCTGAGACTGTTAGTCTGCTGGTGGACCCTCCCCTGTCACTATTTTTCTCTTGGTGTCAGGAAAACGCGTGAGCAGTGACTCATCCTGATAACAAAGGAAAGAGGCAGCACACAGAAATGACACTTATTGATCTGGATTGAGACAGTAAACACTATAAAGGTATATGTTTTGTTCATATTTCATATCTGATGTTTACAACCACTTTAAGTGCTCTTGACCCAGAGCAGAGTAGTTTTATTTAACTATACACCTTTTAGCCTTCCCACTATTAGCACAATTGGACCACACACACCCTGCAGTGCAGCCCAGTATGCCTGCCTCTGTTAGCTCAACCCACCACCTTTACAAGTGGGTGTGGTCAGTAGGGTGTCCCCGGATATCACTTTGAAAATCTGGTCTCCCTATTGTACCCTCCTGCAAATGAAAGTCATCATAGATGCAGAGCCACCTAGAGGAAACAATCAACAAATGGATATTTGAGTGCTGAGTTTGGACTTTGCATGTTTTGAAACCTCTACATGGTGCTATCTTATGGCAAAATGAGCATGGATGTAGTGTTGGTCTTTGTTGTCTCTCATAGCTGTGCGCACAGGGTGTGCCTGGGTACACCCTAATCACCTTGTGCAGCGCAGATTTCCCCTACTGCCCTGGCTCACCCCCCCCCCCCCCCCCGCAGCACTGCCGGCTTCCTTCCTCTTCTCTCCCACCGGCTGCTGCTGCGGGCACACACAGGGGGATGTTTTAGAATGAGTGGGGGAAGGTGCCTGTAAATATGTAGTTCCCTTCCCTTTCTGAATGAACACAATGAGTGATCGGTATCATGTGTTTGAGCTTTGTGGTGCACACCCTAATTCAATAGGCTGCGCACACTTATGTTGTCACTGTAGTTTTCATTCTTGTCTATAGCTTCACTAGGCATGACGTTTTCCCCCGGAGAGCATTAAAGTGCTCTCCAACACTTGTCTTTTATGCATAAGTGCAGGATACACAATCAGTAACAGTACTTGGCTAGCTTTTCACTGCTGCCCTCAACTCTCCTCCAATAGCTATTATCCTTCTTCACTTTCAGATAATAACTATAGTACTTTCAAGTTTTTATTCATGTTTGTACTTTTGCCTGTAATTTTAATACAAAACATGTGCTAGAACTTTGGATTTGTAGAATTACAGCATTGGGTTTAGAGGGTAGATATCATCCATCTCTTTCCTAGAAATCCTCTTTACTTACACCGGCTCCTGCTTGGAAGACCTCAGACTTGCTTATCTTCCCCTGTAACCATAAATCTTGGTGATAAATCAGATGGGTCATGTAGGAAGCAAACCAGGAAACAACACTGTGCATTTGTCACTGTAAGATGTTGCAGATGTATTTTCCTATGTATGATACGGTAAACAGCTAGTGCTGGGAATTTGTTGTGGAGCACATGGAAGTATGATAAGGCTGCATATGCTGATGTGAAAGCACCAGCTGCTACCCCTAAACTCTTTATACAGTGCATTCTTCTTTTGTAATATGACAGGTGCATTTAAACAAAATACATGCAGTGTCTTTCTTAGGCTGCATTCACTCCATGGTATTCCGTTCTTCGGGCAGAATCGCCGCGATTCGGAAACACCGCAAATCGCGGGACGCCATTGCAATCCCCGTTACTTTGAATGGCTTTGAAACAGCTCATAAAATGCTCATCTCAAAAGTTCCAAAACGCCCAACAAGAAAAATCCCATTTATTTCAAAGGCCCCTATTCACATATAAGCGTTTTGTCGCCTGAAGCTCCAAAAAGTACATGAGCTTCTTTTTGGCATATTAGAAGCGTTTTTGGCCCCATAGACTTCATTAGAAACGCCTGACTTGAGCAGAAAAATGCTTGTAAAATGCTCGTAAAACACTCAAATAGCAGCTCTCAACCCCTAATTTCCTCTCCCTCTCCCTCTACTCCCCCTAGTGATTTCTATTTGCTAACCAAAAATTCCTGAAGCTGTAAAACGCTTGTAATATGGTTCTAAAATGCTTTAACAAAAAGCTTGTAAAAAGCTGCAAAAAGCTTTAAAAAATGCCAGAAAAACGCAAGTAATCGATACGTTCAGGCTTGAATGCAGCCTTAGACCCCTTTCACACGGAGGCAGTTTTCAGGCGTTTTCAGCACTAGAAATTGCGAGTGTAATGTGCCTGAAATCCTCCCCAGTGTGAAAGCCTGAATCCTTTCACACTGGGACGGTGTGTTTGAGGGACGGAAAAAAAAATACTGCAAGCAGCATCTTTGGGGTGGTGTTTATGCCGCTCCAAAACCACCCTGCCCATTGAAATGAATGGGTAGTGCTTCCGAGGCACCGCAGCACGGCACTTTTAACCCCTTTTTACCCCCTTCTTGGGGGTTAAAAGTGCCCCGCTAGCGGCCGAAAAGCGCCGCTAAAACTAGCAGCACTTTACAGCTAACGCTCGGGCGGCCCCAGTGTGAAAGGGGTCTTAATGTAGTGGGGGAAATATGGCGATCAGTAAACAGAGGTCAGTGAACAGGATACAATAAGGACCGGTTCACACAGGTGTGATCTGATGTCAGGGGCGGCTTTGCAAGGCGATTTGAAAGCGACTTCAAGGCAACTTCAGCATGACTTTGGGCGACGTACAGCGTGATTTAAAGCAACCTCCATGCCAGGTAACTTTGCCTGTGACCATTTAGAGAAGGGAGGAAGGGGGTTGCCAAGGTAATTCGTGGGGAGTACCTTGGTAAATGATTTTCTTTTTCCTGTAAAGTCGATTCAATATAGATGGGGATCCGACTTGGAGACGACTTCCATTGAATTCTATGGGCACAAGTCGGATAGAAATTGCCTTGAAGTAGTACAGGAACCTTTTCTGAAGTCGGAGCGACTTCAGTAGTGTACATTAAGACGTCTCTCATTCACTTCAATGGGATTTCTGATCTCAAGCAACTTGGGGGGCGACTTGGGGTGACACAAGTCGGAGCGCAAGTCGCCTATGTGTCAACCGACCCTAAAATATTCTAGGTTACACCCCTTCACGACCAGGCCATTTTTTGCGATACGGCACTGCGTTACTTTAACTGACAAATGCATGGTAATGCGACTCTGTACCCAAATAAAATGTGTCTATTTTTTACTTTCTGCTATAAAATATATCCAATAAAAAATAGAAATAAATCAAATTTCTTCATAAATTTAGTGCAATATGTATTCTGCTACCTATGTATTCTGCTACATATTTTTGGTAAAATAAATCCCAATAAGCGCATATTGATCCATGCCTTCCCTCCTGTCATAACGGCGATCACAGTCCTGCCTCTCTGCTTGATCATCGGTGGGTAGCGGCGGACATCGAGTCCGCAGTACTCGTCGCTGGGCTCCCGCTGTGTGTGATCACAGCAGAAGCGAGTTTCCAGCTGTGCGCATGTGCGCCCCCTACCTGGAAGAGCATGATCACGTATATATATACATGATCAGTAAAACTGCTATAGGGCGGACCTGAAGTGGTTAAAGTGGATGTAAACCCACCACCCACCCAGTATAAACTAATGACACAGTATTAATGTATATATACATGCACGCCTCCTGCATCTATCCCTAACTTTCAAATGTCCTTCCTGTAAGCACTAGCAGCTCTGTAAAACTCTGTTGTCTGTGTTTGCTGGAGTTTGGTGGGTGGAGTTGTGATGTCACAAGCCTCCCCACCCACCTCTATACTGAGACATTGAGGAGGGAGGGAGGGGGGAGTGTAAAACTTTCTCTGCTGTGTGAAGGAGATAAGCAAATTGCTTGTCACTCACAGAGCAAGGGGCGGATCGACTGTGTATTTCCCTGTTAGTCAGACTTTCTCTTCCTTAACCACTTCCTTACTGGGCACTTAAACCCCCCTCCTGCCCAGACTAATTTTTGGCTTTCAGCGCTGTCACATTTTGAATGAGAATTGTGCGGTCGTGCAACGTTGTACCCAAACAAAATTTATATCATTTTTTCCCCACAAATAGAGCTTTCTTTTGGTGGTATTTGATCACCTCTGCGTCATTTCTGATCGCCGCTATAAACAAAGAGTGATGATTTTGAAAAAAAAACAATACTTTTTCCTTTTTGCTATAATAAATATCCAAAAAAAACAGTTATGGCCGATATATATTCTCCTACATATTTTTGGTAAAAAAAAAAAAAATTGCAATAGGCATATATTGATTGGTTTGCGGAAAAGTTATCGCGTCTACAAACTATGGGAATTGATTTATGGTGGGATTTCATCTCACTTCTTGTTTTGGCTATGGGACAGGAAGTGAAGGAAAATCAACAGAAACAGATGGTATTCTGACTCCTAACTGTTGTAATGGCGACTTATCCCTTGTTGAGACCTCTATGCCTGGCCTGTATAAGCAGATATGATCACCGCAGACAGTTCTTATCAGATAGTGACTCACCAATTACCGATTTCTTCCATGAGCGTTTATTCATTGGAATAGCAGGTACAGCATACAACAAATGTGACAGATGGTCGAAAGATGGTAACTGCAGGTCAAAACATAGTAATGTGTCCTAGGATGCGAGTAGATTGAGTGAGGCCTTCTAGCATGTAGCCATATTCTTTACCTCATGAGAGAGAGGACACAGGAAGAGGAAATAGAATAGCAGAGTGCACCAGGAACAGGAAATTACAGAGTAGAGTGAACTAGGAAGAGGAAATAGCTCACAGAGGATGGGAGGTACACACTTAGAAAATACAATAGGAAGGTGTAATATCCAAAAGAACCACAAGATGGCATTATAATAACCAACTATAAAAACATTACTATAGCTGCATATTTATGTTACATGGAAATCATGTAACAGAACAGATGGCAAAATGAGAAAAAGTTTTGCCCTTAGCTACACTTTAAATGCGAACCTCACTTAGTCCCATTAGGGTGGAGTAAGGCCTCATGTACACTGCTGCTGGTAAACAGACTTTTATCTTACCAGTACATGTACACAGGGTCGTTTACAGTCGTTTCTAGGCAGTTGAGTTTAGAAGCAAAAAATGCGTTCAGGACGGATGTTCAGAGGCATTTGAAACGCCAAATGCCTGTAACAGCTTGTAAACATTGTAACCTGTGTTTAGCAGCGTTTAGTTTACAGGTGTTTTTCATTAAAAAAAAAAAAAACACTTCTAGATGCAAACAAGGCTAAACGGGGCATATAAACGCAGCATGTAAACGCGGCAAAACATACGTTTTTATACGTTGGTTACTATCTATCAAGTTAAATTGTTCAGGGGAGGTTTTAAAACGTCTCATGTACATGACGCTGTGTACAATAACAGTTTTACTTTATAGTACACAATATTGCTCAGAAGGCAAAAAAAACAAAAAAACAGGGGTTATAACCCTCCCTTACTCTATCAAAACAATGGAAAAAAATATTTGCTTTTAATTCTACTTTAAAGTGGTTCTATAGTTAAAATGTTTTATTAGCTTAACCGCTTGCCAACCTGCTCACGCAGATATACTGTGGCAGGTTGGCTCTCCTGCGCAAAGTGAGTGTGCCCACGAGGTCGGACGGACTCGACGTCCGCCGGCGACACGCGATCAGCTACTACAGAACCAGAGTGGGGAACCACTGATGTAAACACGGTGGTTCCCCGTTCTGACAGGTGGCATGACAGAGATCTACTGATCCCTGTCATTGGGATCAGTTAGATCTGTTATGCCCCTGGCAGCCCAGCCCCCACACAGTTAGCACACACACACAGGGAACACATTTAACCCTTGATCGCCCCCTGCAGGTTAACCCCTTCCCTGCCAGTGACATTTACACAATAATCAATACAATATCATAGCACTGATTACTGTATAAATGCCTATGGTCCCAAAAAAGTGTCAAAAATGTCCGACATGTCCCCCGCAATATCTCAGTCCTGCTAAAAATTGCAGATTGCCACTATTACTAGTAAAAAAAAAAAGCCATAAATTAATTCTCATGGTTTGAAAACGTGGCAACTTTTGCGCAAACCAATCAATATATGCCGATTGCGATTTTTTTTTTTTTTTACCACAAATATGTAGAAGAATATATATCGTCCAAAAATGATGAATAGTTTTTTTTTTTATATATATATATTTTTTGGATATGTATTATAGCAAAAAGTAAGAAATATTGTTTTTTTTTTTTTCAAAATTGACGCTCGTTTTTTGTTTAAAGCGCAGAAAAATAAAAACTGCAGAGGTGATCAAATACCACCAAAAGAAAGCTCTATTTCTGGGAAAAAAGGATGCAAATTTAGTTTGGGTACAACATCACACGGCCATGCAATTGTCAGTTAAAGCGACGCAGTGCCGAATCACAAAAAGTGCTCTGGTCAGGAAGGGAGTAAATCCTTCCGAGCTGAAGTGGTTAAAGTGGTTGTCAACTCTCATATAAAAAATAAAAAAACAACCTGCACAACAAAGGAATAATGAGCTAGTATGCATCACATACTAGCTCATTATGAAATACTTACCTTGGAACGAAGCTGTTGCAGCGGTCTCGGCACACCGCTGTGACCGGCGACATGCTTCTTCCGGGTCCGTGGCTTCGGCCAGTCACAGCGCGGGCTACAGCTCTGTGATTGGCCGGAGCCACTCTGATGTCACTCCCGCACATGTGCACGGGAGCCGCCGGTTACGGCACATTTACTGAAGAAACGGCACATTGGGCCACCACGGGGGCCGATTCTTCAGTGCGCATGTGCCGATGATGTCGGCACATACAAATACATGGAATATCTCCTAAACTGTGCAAGTTTAGGAGATATTCCCGGGACCTACAGGTAAGCCTTATTATAGGCTTACCTGTAGTTTAAAGTGGTTGTCCAGAGTTGACAACCTTTTTGAAGGAGAAGTACAGCCAAAGCAGTTCTTTCTACACTCTTGTGACCCGTTTTCAGCAGACAGTGGGCTGAAGCCCGCTGTTGGCTGATGTCACAGAGCCAGTCCAGGCTGGGGAAAGATTGTGACCATATCGTCGGAGTCCACCCAGATGCCTGGACCAGCACCCGGCTCAGCCCCTCAGCAAGCTGTAGAGACACCCCCTCCACAGCCCAGAGCTCCAGTGAGCACGGGTGGGCAGAGCAGAGAGCCGGTGATTGACAGTTACCAACTCTCTGATCATGGAGCTCTGAGAATCGAGCGATCAGCAGTGTTTGATTGTTCAGTTCTCACCCTTAGAGCCTGGTGGGGGACAGATGCAGCATCGGACCAATGCTGCATTCACCTAGGTCAGTATGATTAAGCCCCGTTCAGACTGAATGTGGCTTTGAAATCATGTGACTTCACTTTAAATTGCACAATATCAAAGCCACAGGTCAGTGTGACTTCAGGTTCCACTTGGCTGATATCTGTGCGACTTCATGCACAGATGTCTATGCAAGTTGCAACTGAAATCATAGAAACCAAAATGGGATTAAACAATCGCCCTCTAACAGAAACCCCTCACACCGCGCCAGAAATGTTCAAACACATAAAATGATATGAATTATGCGATAATACCATAAATAGCAGCTACTTTAAATAATAACAAACATGTCACCAATTACTCAAAAATAGTAATAAGCAGCGCTTAAAAGGACTGAAGATACAATGCACACAGACACCCAGTGAAAGTGATAAAGAGGTGAAATAGTCCATAAGATATAGTTGGAAGCCCATACATCTATCAATGTGCAATGCAATTGAATTGTAGATTCTTCAATCCACTACACCTTGTGGTCAAATCGCAGTGATTGCCACTCCCCACATTGATGGAAACTCACCAGAGATGAATGTCCAGCACTTCACTTCATTCACAAGTGGTTTTTTAATAAATACTTGAAACATTATCACACTATGCGGTACTCTCTCTTTTTTCACTATGACCTTCTGACTGTGACCAATGATATCGGATGTCAGATCTCCCACTGATTGATTTACTGCTTGTTCATCTTGGCATGAGAATACTGGGCATTCATCTCTGGTGAGTTTCCATCTATGTGGGGAGAGGCAATCACTGCGATTTTAGCACAAGGTGTAGTGGATTGAAGAATCTACAATTCAATTGCATTGCACATTGATAGATGTATGGACTTCCAACTATATCTTATGGACTATTTCCCCTCTTTATCACTTTCACTGGGCATGTCTAAGTGTATGTTATCTCCAGTACTTTTAAGCGCTGCTTATTACTATTTTTGAGTAATTGGTGACACATGCAACTGAAATCAACAAAACTAGTGCAGCAACCTTTTTTTCAAATCAGTGCGGCACCACAAACTTGGCTTCACACTGATTTCAACAGTTCCATTGCCGAAAATAGGGTGCGACTTCTCATGCGATTTGGACCTGTCATGGCAAGTCAGACTGGTGTGAACGGGGGCTTCAAAAAAGAAAAAACTTCTCTTTTAATGCATTCCCTGCATTAAAGTGTTTGTTAACACATATATAACAAACACGGCAGCCCCTCTATTAGAGCCTGGCATAGCAGACAGCATTAGTCTTTTATAAAAACAAGGCTTGTAAATACCGATTTAGTGTGATCTTCAGGCCAGTCACATGACTCGCGGCCGCTGTATACCTCAGATGGATGGCTTCTGCAGGAGAGGCTGAGATCTCCATCTGACGTCAGCCGGGGACATCACATGGCCTTTCAACCCCTCCGGCAGTAGCCCTGTAAATCGGCCGAGAGTCACGTGACCGGCCTGAAGATCACGCTAAATCGGTATTTACAAGCCTCGTTTTTATAAAAGACACAGTGTGTTATATCAATATATAATAGAGGGGCTGGCAGGGAATTTTTTATTTATGCTAATGGCGGTGCAGGGGGGAGGGGCGGAGACAGAGACACTGACATGGAACTGACAGGCAGGGAGGAGGGGGTGAGGGGGACAGAGGAAAGCAGAGAGCAGGGCTGCGGATGAAGAAGGGACATGTGCTGACCATGGTGGTCAGGGCTCAGCAGCCCTGATTTTCATGGTCAGCGCAGAAAGGGAGACACAGGAACTGGCTGGAACAGGCAGTTTTTTTACAGTTTAGAGGGGGGCAGATTACACAGCACAAGCACTGTGCTGTTTAATCTGCTTTAACCACTTGCCGACTGCATCGCATGTCTATACGGCGGCAAATTGGCTCCGCTGCACAGATCGCCTTCTATAAATGGCGATCCGCGCAGCCGTAGTTGCGGGCGGGCTCATGCCACCGCACTCTCGATGTGGACTCGATGTCTGACAGCAACCCACGGTCACCTGATACAGCAGAAGAGCGGGGAACCACCCATGTAAACACGGGGGTTCCCCACTCTGTCAGGCAGCATGATAGAGATCTACTGATCCCTGTGATCGAGATCAGTTAGATCTGTCATGCCCCTGCCAGTCCAGCCCCCACACAGTTAGAACACACATAGGGAACACGTTAACCCCTTGATTGCCCCCTGCAGGTTAACCCTTCCCTGCCAGTGACATTTACACAGTAATCAGTGGCTATTTTTTAGCTCTGATCACTGTATAAATGTCAATGGCCCCATAAAAGTGTAAAAAATGTCTGATATGGCCACTGCAATATCGCAGTCCCGATAAAAATTGCAGATCGCCGCTATTACTGGTACAAAAAAAAAATAGTAAAAACACCATAAATTAATTCTCACGGTTTGTAAACGCAACAACTTTTGCGCAAACCAATTAATATACGCATATTGCGGGGTTTTTTTTTACCACAAATATGTAGAATAATATATATTGGCCTAAACTGATGAATAAATGCGTTTTTTTATATATTTTTTTTTTGGACATGTATTATAGCAAAAAGTAAAAAATATTGTTTTTTTTTCAAAATTGTCGCTCTTTTTTTGTTTATAGCCCAAAAAATAAAAACCGCAGAGGTGATCAAATACCACCAAAAGAAAGCTCTATTTGTGGGAAAAAATGGACGTCAAATTGGTTTGGGTACAACATCGCACGACCACGCAATTGTCAGTTAAATTGACGCAGTGGCGAATCGCAAAAAGTGCTCTGGTCTGGAAGGGGGTAAATCTTTCCGGAGCTGAAGTAGTTAAGGGGCCAGGATCTGTAATTTTTTGGGGGGGTTAACAAACACTTTAAAAAATGTTTTATCACTTGTCTTCTCTCGATCCAGTGCTGCCCCCAACTGCATTTCTTCCTTCCCCTCTTCCTGGTCTCACAAGAGACTCAGGCAGCAGCAGGGGTCTTTGGCTCCTACTGCCATCAGTCAAATCCTGTGAGGAGAGATTGCGGGTGTGGCCAAGGTGCACTTTGTGTGTCTATGGACACATACAGCCAGACTTAAAAGTATGCCCGTATGTGTGCCCCATCTGCACATGGCTGGCTATGGGTGGCACATGCAGGAGAGGAGGAGCGCCAGTGGGGGACACCAGAAGAGGAGGTAAGGGGCCACTCTGTGCAATATCATTGTTAAAATAAGACTTTACAATCACTTTTAAGTCTATCTATGGTCAAAATGTAAGATCATATATTCATTTCCACATCATATTCAATTATTTTGAGCCTGCGCCTATTACTCTGACCGATCTTACTTTGTGAAGATCCTCACACATTTATGACTTCCTTGAATTGTGTGACGCACATTCATTCTGCCCTGTTGATAGGCACTGCTGTGTCACACATTGCACAAAACCTGCCTTCTGATCTACAGAGGTGCAGGGAGGAGGAGTTTCAAGAAGCGGCATCAGTACAGAAATCACAGCTTGCAGGTGTTTTGTCAGATTAGGCAACATGTCATATCTTGTAACGGACGTGAAGTTCCGTTGCTGCCATATTGCTACACCCCGCACTCGTCCACCGTAAGGATACAGTGAGAAGGCGGCAAGCGGACATCTTATTACACCCACCGGAGTTTTGCATTTCACACTTATTTCTAACAATAAACTGAGCTTATATAGTCAAATACAGTATTTAGAAATATGTGACACTCTTTTGATGTTGAATTTTAAAAGCAGCGGCAAGCCTACTGATCTCACAGGTTTGCTGATCTGACAGAACACCACTGCTTTTACAATTCAACATCAAAACAGTGAGACAGATTTCAAAATACTGTATTTGACTATATAAGCTCAGTTTAGTGTTACAAATAAGTGTGAAATGCAAAATTCCTATGGGTGTAAAAAATATGTCCGCTTGCAGCCTTCTCACTGTATCCTTACTGCAGACTAGTGCGAGGTAGCAAGATGGCGGCAACGGAACGTCACTTCCATTACAAGATATAACCGGTCACCTAATCTGATGGAACACAGGCAGCAAGGTACCATGGGAAATGTAGTTCTTAGAAAGTGTAAGTAAACGGCAGAGATGAAGTTGCAAAGCATGCTGGGAATCCAGGAAGTTGTGGAAGGAGATGACCAGCAGACAGGCAGCACTCATAACATGAAATGAGATCTTTCAAGTAAGCTTATACACCCTGTTCCAAATTATTATGCAAATTCTATTTCATTGTCACAAAGATTAAATGTTTTGTTTTTCAGTTTAACTCGTGGTTGGCATCGTGTCTCAGGGCTGTTTTGATCACTGAAAACAATCTCGGACACCTGTGATAATTAGTTTGCCAGTTGAGCCCAATTAAAGGAAAAACTACTAAAGGAGGGTGTTCCACATTATTAAGCAGAGCACCATTTTCAAGCAATATGGGGAAGAAAAAGGATCTCTCTGCTGCCGAAAAGAGTGAAATAGTTCAATGCCTTGGACGAGGTATGAAAACATTAGATATTTCACAAAAACGTAAGCGTGATCATCGTACTATTAAGAGATTTGTGGCTGATTCAGGGCCAGTTCACACCATAAAAACGCAGTCCGGATGCGTTTCCGGATGCTTTTCTGCATGGGCATTTTGATGCGTTCTGGTGCATCATTGATGCAGTCCAGTGCAGTTTTTTCCCCCTTTTTTTCTTAGGACATGTGAGTTCCAGTGCATTTTTGGTGCATGTAGGTGCGTTCTTGATGCGTTTACCGCGTTCCAGTACAGTTTAGTGCATATAAAATGCAACATGTTCTACTTTTTTTTTCTGGAGCTGGAATGCACTGGAACTGACTGCACTGGTGTGAACTAAGCCATTGAAAGCCATATAACCTACTTTCCATGCATTTTTGATGCAGAAAAAAAACGCACTGGACTACATGTGGTGTGAACTGACTCTCAGAGCACAGACGAGTTCGTGCAGATAAAGCCACATTGAGGAAGATTTCTGCCAGATCCATGCATCGGATCAAGAGAGCAGCTGCTAAAACACCATTGCATAGCAGCAAACAGATATGTGAAGCTGCTGTTGCCTCTGGAGTCCCACGGACCATCAAGGTGTAGAGTCCTCCAGAGTCTTGCAACTGTGCATAAACCTTCCATTCGGCCACCACTAACCAATGCTCACAAGCAGAAATGGCTGCATTTGGCAGACAAATACACAAAGACTCATTTTCAAACAGTCCTGTTCACTGATGATTGCCGTGCAACCCTGAATGGTCCAGATGGATGGAGTAGTGGATGGTTGGTGGACGGCCACCCTGTTCCAGCAAGGCAGTGGTAGAGTCATGTTTTGGGCCGGAATCATGGGAAGTGAACTGGTCGGCCCCTTTAGGGTCCCTGAAGGTGTAAAGATGACCTCTGCAAAGTATGTGGAGTTCCTGACTGACCACTTCCTTCCCTGGTACAGAAGGAAGAACTATGCTTTCTGTAATAAAATCATCTTCATGCATGACAATGCACCATCTCATGCTGCAAAGAATACCTCTGCATCAATGGCTGCTATGGGGATAAAAGGAGAGAAAGTCATGGTGTGGCCTCCATCCTCCCCTGACCTCAATCCTATTGAGAACCTTTGGAGCATCCTCAAGCAAAAGATCTATGAGGGTGGGAGGCAGTTTACATCCAAACAGCAGCTCTGGGAGGCTATTCTGACATCTTGCAAACAAATTCAAGAAGAAACTGTCCAAAAACTCCCAAGTTCAATGGATGCAAGAAATAGCTTTTGATTTCAGTAAATACGCTGCAAACACAACAAATGACAATTTTCAGTTCTTTACAACCTTTAAAGTGTTTTGAAACTTACTGTGCGTAATAATTTGGAACAGTGCATTGTACATTTTTTATTTTGAAAAAAAAAATACTGTTACCATTAGGAGATTTGTTTGAATAAAATTTAAATTTGCTCTTAATAGTTGATAACATGAGAATTATGCTGACTGTTGTTTACATCAATTATTTAGGTAAATGAGAAAATTATCATTGGTATAATAATTTGGAACAGGGTGTAATGGATTGTCAGTAATAACTTTTGTTTTTATTGTTAAAGTGTTACTAAACCCAGAAATATAAAAACAATTCATCCACCCCCTACAGTGCACACAGCTTGTAAATCTTCTTTTTATATCAAAATATTGCTGCTATATACCTTTTTTTATCTGTATATTGCAGTCAGGTGATAAACTGCAAGGAGGCAGGGCTTCCACAGTGTTCATATAGGAGGAGATTTCACTCTCTAATGATGTAACTTCCTTTGCATCAGTGACCCTTCACCCACAATCTGGCCAGAGCTGATTGGTGCTTTGCCAATGACATGCTCAGTTGACAAATAAACAATCACTGCCTCTAGAAATCCACTGCAGTCTGTGTCCATCTGAAACAGGAAGATCGTACAGAGCATGTGCAACCTTTCCACACTGCCTGCATGTAGTATAGTATAGTATAATATAGTAGTCAGGGCAAGAAGGAAGTATCTGGTCATACAAGATCAAAGAGCCTTTTTACACAATACAGAGGATTAACCCCTTAAGTTACACAGTGAGTATAGCAAGCATGCTATTCTGCATATACAGACAGATGTTACTGTTGTGGGTTTAGTAACACTTTAATACAATTCTGATGTTAGAAAATGAATGTGTATGCTGTGAGTATGCTGTTACATGTTTGTAATGATTCAATTGGCAGCACATTTGCTGCAAGGCAAACATAGGATTTTAATACTCATTTGTCTCTGCCACATTAATGTGATCCTGTGTTAAATTATCATGGTGTTTAGTTTAATTTTGTGATAAAGTACACACAGGAAAAATGATGTGTAAAATACTGTAAAGTATATCAACCTAAAATGCGCTACTAAGAAAGATGTTTATTGGCTGCCGATGCACACTGCGCTTAGCCTTATTAAATACGTTTGTGTAGGCAAAGGGCAATACACAGATTATAGTGCCACAGCATCCAGTGATCATCCATCATAGTTCAGAACGCTGTAATCTGATGAAACCAGAGATTTGATTGGTTGCCGTGGGTTACAGCATGTGCACATTATCTCTGCTGTTTACACAACTTTATTAAATAAGCCTGAAGGTGTTCTTGTCTGCATACAAAGAAGCAGTACCTGGATGATCCATTAATTATAGCCTGACAGAGTTGTAGCAAAAGGTGCAATCAGGTTACGTCAATAAAACGACACAAGGAAATGAATGCAATACCAGTAGCATCAAGCCAGGCTTCTTTCACAGTGCTTCCTGTACAGTAGAACTTACTGACTTCTGAAAAGCTATCTGTGGGGGATTGCTTTTCAGAGGGCAGTATAGCTGCCGTTCACAGGCATACAGGAGGTGCTTCTGCCACCTCCTGAAAAGCTGTTTTTCTTTTTTCTTTTTTTTACTTAGTGCAGTGCGGTCCTATTGAACTCAATGGGAAAATTTGACAGATGATGTTGCCTGTCAAACTGCACCAAGCTAAAATCGCTGTGACCGTGGAGCAAAGAATCTCTGCTGCAGTATGTGTACAGCCCTACATGTGTGCAGCCCTGCACGTGTACAGCCCTGTCTAGCTGTAGTTACACAGCTACAATTAGGGTGAGAGATGGTAAATCTGTGGTTCAGCACGCCCCCCCCCCAAAAAAAAAATCCCAGGAAACTTTAAAAAAAAACACAGAGACATTGTAAGCGTGATTTTAAATCGATTTTAAGAATAAATTTGATATACTTCACCATGGAAAGCCCTTTCTTCTTGTCCTTTATCTGGGTAAACCCTTGATGAGTATAAGATATCCAGAGCGGACTGAGATTATTGACATTAAGGGTGGAGTAATCACAACATATGCCTGCTTTGACTACCTGTTAGGAGATATCCTGCCTTAATGGACTTTTCAGCGCTATTCGCGCACGCGCCGGAAACGGTGCCAGACGGCTCTATTTCAATGGGACACACCTTGCAGCAAGTGCTGTCTGATCTACAGCTTTACCTGTACTAACCTGATAACCTGTTCTGAACCTGTTACCGACCCGGCCTGTCTACGACCCTCCTGTCTGCCTGTACCCGATCCCGGCTTGTCTACGACCACGTTCCTGCCTGACCATCTGATATCTCGCTGCCCGCCTGTTGATGACCCTGCCTGGACCCGACTACCCACCTGCCTGCTCCTCTTGTACCACACCGCCAGCTTGTTGCCGAACCTGCCTTCACCTGACTCCGCTCCAGTGCCTGTTGCTATCCAGATCTCAGTGGCTTCCAGCCCAGTAGCTTCCCAGCTCAACTGGGACTCTCCTACTTAACTACACCTTCCACCCACAGGTCAGCTCTACGTCCAGCGATCCCGCGGACCATCTGCTGGCGAACATCTTTGGACTATCGCAGGCACTCACACCTCACCGTGCTCTTGTGACCGCTGTCTCAACCCCAGCGGTCCCTCGAACCAGGGTCATAGGAGAGGCCGCCCCTGCCATCAGGCTCCAAACCTGCTATGTTACAGTATCAGACAGCCATGAGTGAGCCTGCAAGGGGGGCCTCTGAGGCCAGCCAGCACCTCGCAGAACTCATGCAAGCCATCAAGTCTCTGCAAGGGAAACATGCCCTTCTTGAGGAGGAAGTCCTAGCCTCCACTCCGCAAGTTTGGGTTCAACTGCCCTCCTACCTGCTCCTGAACCCCGGGTACCAATCCCCGAGAGGTTCTCCGGAGATAGGACCAAGTATCGAGCCTTCTACAACGCATGTCAGCTCTACTTTGCCCTCCAAACACAGACTTTCCGACTAGAAGCCACCAAGGTGGGGTTTGTCATATCACTGCTCTGGGACCAGCCCCAGGCCTGGGCACACCACCTACTGGAACTCAGAGACACCCGGCTGGATACCCTGTCCGCCTTCTTCCAGGCAATGTCCCGGCTCTATGATGACCCCCAGCGTTCCGCTACAGCCAAATCAGCTCTCCATGCACTCTGGCAGGGCGGCAGAGCCGTCGAGGAGTACGTCACGGACTTCAGGCGTTGGAGCGCCGATACTAGCTGGAACGAGGCTGCCTTGCGACATCAGTTCCGTCTAGGTTTGTCGGAAGGCCTAAAGGATGAATTAGCCTGGGTGGGGGTCCCGAGTGCCTTAGAGGATCTCATCCAGCAGTCTATCCAGATCGACCACCACCTGTGGGAACGCCGGCAGGAGAAGTCAGTCCAGCTTTGGCCCGCTTCCCGGCTTCCCATGCCCCCGAAAGAGCGATCCCGAGGGGAGGCTGGCCATTATGTAGATGAGTGCCCAACCAAACACCGAAAGGGACTCTTGGGCTCCTCCATGGAGCAGACATCCCTGCCGGTTGGACTCGCCCATCTTGCTGTCCCCATCTCCATTCAGCTACCTGGAAGAGTTGTCTCTGCCACGGCCATTGTGGACTCAGGGACGTGTAGCTGTTTTATTGATCTGGACTTTGCAGCCAAACATGGAATCCCCCTCCAAGCCAAGAAACCAAGACTGTCAGTGCTCTTGGCCGATGGGTCCCGTATAAAATCTGGACTGGTGACCCAGGAGACGCCTCCTCTGTTGGCCTCCACCCTCGCTGATCACAGTGAGTTCCTCCGGTTGGACGCCATCGCCTCACCACTGTTCCCGATCATCTTAGGCCTGCCCTGGCTCCAGGCCCATGACCCCCGGATCAGCTGGACCTCCGGACTACTCCAGTTCCAATCCACCTACTGTCAGGAACACTGCCTACCTCCACTGCCCGGCCTTCCCCAACCTTAATGTGCTTGGACTCTGACCAGGGGCCCAGTCAGACGGTGCCCATAGCTTATCACGAGTACTTAGATGTGTTCAGTAAGCAAGGAGCAGACACGCTCCCCCCGCATCGCTCCTATGACTGTCCACATGAGCTCCTTCCCGGAGCGGAAATTCCTTTCGGACAGATCTTCCCGTTGTCCGAGAAGGAATTAGGGGCCCTGAAGGAATACATAGACGAAAACTTGCAAAAGGGATTCATCCGCCCTTCCACATCCCCAGCCAATGCGGGGATCTTCTTTGTGGAGAAGAAGGATCACTCGCTCAGACCCTGTATTGATTATCGGGACCTGAATAAAATCACGGTGAAGAAGCGCTATCCCCTTCCCTTGGTGCCAGAACTGATTCAGCGGCTACGTTCTGCCACCATCTTCACCAAGCTGGACTTAAGGGGAGCTTACAACCTGATCCGCATAAGGGAAGGGGATGAATGGAAGACAGCGTTCCGCACCCGGTTTGGCCATTTCGAGTATTTGGTTATGCCCTTCGGGTTGTGCAAGGGCCCGGCGACCTTTCAGTTCTTCATAAACGACATCCCCAGGGACCTCCTGGATGTCTTTGTGATTACTTACTTGGATGACATCCTCATATTTCCACCATCCCTCCAGGCCCACCAGAAGCATGTCAAGGAAGTTCTCCTTCGCCTCTGCCAGCATAAGCTCTATGCTAAAGCAGAAAAATGTGTATTTGAGGTCCAAAGCATCCAATTCCTGGGACTGATCATCTCCCCGAGTGGTATTGAAATGGATCCCCAAAAGGTCTCCGCAATTCTGTCCTGGCTGGCACCCACCGATAAGAAGGGGGTTCAGTGGTTTATTGGGTTCTCTAATTTCTACCGCAAGTTTATCCGGAACTTCTTGGGTAATATCTCCCCCATCACTCAGCTCACTAAACAGGGGATTCGGTTCTCCTGGTCTCCAGAAGCCCAAGCCGCCTTTGAGACGCTCAAGGAACTCTTTACATCTGCCCCAGGCCTGCGTCATCCGGACCCCACTCTTCCCTACATCCTGGAAGTGGATGCCTCGGAGAACTCTGTTGGGGTGGTCCTTTCCCAACGTTTGGGTCTCAAGAGCTCTGTCCATCCGGTGGCATTTTTCTCAAGGAAGTTGGCCCCAGCAGAAAGGAATTATGATGTAGGTGATCGGGAGCTCCTGGCCCTAAAGGCCGCCCTAGAAGAATGGAGATACCTACTGGAAGGTGCAGCTCACCCAATACTAATATAGAAGGATCATAAGAACCTCGAGTATCTCAAATCAGCCAAACGCCTCAGTCCCCGCCAGGCCCAGTGGGCATTGTTTTTCTCGAGGTTCACCTTCCACGTTACTTACCGTCCGAGATCAAAAAACACTAACCCAACGTGCTATCGCGCATGTATGAGGATACTAGGGAGTCAACCACACTGGATACCATCCTGCCAGTCGGGAACTTTCTGTTGCTCCTCACAGATCTCCTACCTCAGTTAAAGCGGGCCTCCGCAAGGGTGTCATCAAGAGTACTCTGCAGGCCAGAAATGGCCTTCTGGGGAAAGGGAATCAAATATTTGTCCCTGAGGAGATCCGGATTACTGTTCTTGGCCTCTGCCATGACCACCCCTTAGCAGGTCATTTTGGAGTTCACAAGACCATAGAGCTGCTGCAGCGCACTTTCTGGTGGCCCGACCTAGAAAAAGACTGCAAGGGTTACGTCAGGTCTTGCCCTGTCTGCACCCAAAACAAGGTCCCCAGGAGGAAGGCATGGGGGTTGCTCTGACCAGTACCAGAGAGGCCATGGGCCAGAATCTCCATGGACTTTATAGTGGAACTTTCCCCCTCCGAAGGTTGTACAGCCATCTTTGTGGTGGTTGACCGACTAACAAAGATGGCCCATTTCGTGCCCCTAAAAGGTAACCCTCTGCCTCAGAAACTGCTAGGGTATTCATTAAGGAGATTGTCCGGCTCCACGGTGGGCCTATCGATGTTGTGTCCGACCAGGGGGTGCAATTCACCTCGAAGTTCTGGAGAGCACTGTGTGACATTCTCAACATCAGACTTTCATTATCATCCGCTTATCACCCCCAGTCCAACGGGCAGACGGAGCGGACAAAGCAAACCCTAGAGCAGTACCTGCGCTGCTTCTCTTCATTTGTCCAGGATGACTGGGTGTCCCTCCTACCGATGGCAGAATTTGCCTACAATAATTCCTGTCATTCAACCACCAAACAAATGCCTTTCTTCGCCAACCTGGGCTTCCACCCTACCTTCCTGCCTGACTTAGTCCCCGAATCCTCAGTACCTGCCGCTCGAAACACTGTGGAATTTTTCAACCGCGACAACAAGCTGCTGCAGGACATTAAGAGCAAGGCGCAGCAGGATAGTAAAAGAGCATTTGACAAAAGGAGGAAAGGGGAGCTGAGTTTGCAACCAGGAGATCAGGTATGGCTGGCAACAACCAACCTAAAGCTGGCATGCCCATCAAGGAAGCTGGGACCTAAATACATGGGACCATTCCCAGTAAAGAGAAAGATTAATGAGGTTTCTTATGAACTTTCGCTACATGCAAGCCTAAAAGTCCATCTAGTGTTCCATGTTTTCTTATTAAAGCCAGCAGTGCCAGACTCCTTTGCCAATCGCCAGACTAGACCACCTGAACCTGTAATGGTTGACGAGGAAGAGGAGTTTGAGGTGGAAGCTATACTGGACTGCAGGAAAAGGAGGTCAAACTCAGTATATAATTAAGTGGAAAGGCTTTGGATCAGATGAAAACTCTTGGGAGCCTGAACAAAATCTACACGCTAAGGACCTGACAAGAGAGTTCCTTCAAAACCATCCATTTAAGAGGAGACAATTGGGCATCCGGAGGCTGCCCCTTGGGGGGGGGGGGCAATGTTAGGAGATATCCTGCCTTAATGGACTTTTTAGTGCTATTTGCGCGTTCGCGCGCGCCCGCTGGAAACGGCGCCAGACAGCTCTATTTCAATGGGACACACCTTGCGACAAGTGCTGTCTGATCTACAGCGTTACCTGTACTAACCTGCAACCTGATAACCTGTTCTGGACCCGTTACCGACCCGGCCTGTCTACGACCCTCCTGCTGTCTGCCTGTACCTGATCACGTTCCTGCCTGACCCTCTGATACCTCGCTGCCCGCCTGTTGACGACCCTGCCTGGACCCGACTACTCACCTGCCTGCTCCTCTTGTACTGCACCGCCAGCTTTTTGCCGAACCTGCCTTCACCTGACTCCGCTATAGTGCCTGTTGCTAACCAGACCTCAGTGGCTTCCAGCCCAGTAGCTTCCCAGCTCAACTGGGACTCTCCTACTTAACTACACCTCCCACCCGTAGGTCAGCTCTACCTCCAGCGATCCCACGGACCATCTGCTGGCGAACATCTTTGGACTATCGCAGGCACTCACACCTCACCGTGCTCTTGTGGCCGCTGTCTCAATCCCAGCGGTCCCTCGAACCAGGCTCGTAGGAGAGGCCATCCCCTGCCATCAGGCTCCAAACCTGGTACGTAACACTACCTGTAATGGGGGTCAAATCTGTCTGGTGAGTGCGCTGTGTGCTTACATGTTTTGTGGAAAAGATCACTAGACGGCATCTGTGTGGAGACACTCATGTTTTTTGGGACCTATCACTTCCTGTTTTGTTATTTAGGAAGGCGATGTCAACATCATGAACTGTCTTGCACTAAGTCACTTTTGATTGTTTTGGTGCAAGACGAAGCTCACTTTATGAACTATTTTGTACTATTTTGAACTTTCTTCACACCGAATTCACTTTATCATATGTTATGCACCTTATGAATTATTTATTTATTTACTTCTAAGTTTTTTGCATATATGAATTTTTGGTATTAGTTACTGTAGAGGGGAGCGCGGTTTAAATTAGTTTTTTCTAGACGCCCTCAAGAGCTGGTTCTGCCCAGCTCATTATGTTGCTTTAAAAAAGGACTGGATTATTTCCTAAATGTACATAATATACCTGGATACTAATATTTACAGGTAAAGTGATTGCCTCTCGGGGGATCAGGAAGGAATTTTTTCCCCTGCTGGAGCAAACTGGATCATGCTTTGCTGGGGTTTTTTGCCTTCCTCTGGATCAACTGTGGGTACAGGATCGTGTATATGGGATTGTATGATTTTTTTTTTCTCTTTTATTGGTTGAACTAGATGGACTTGTGTCTTTTTTCAACCTGACTAAGGCCCCTTTAACACAGGGTGGATTCATTTGACGGACTCTGCTTGATCAGCGGAGATCAATCTGCTGATCTCCGCTAAGCAGGTGGATGACAAATCCATCTCCGCTCACTGTGCTGAGACAGACCTGTCAGAGTCCCGCTCTATTCTATAGGGAGAACGGATGAAAACGGACTGCCTGTCTGTTTTCATCCGATCCGATCTGCCAGACGGATGGAAAATAGGACCACCATACGTCTGGATTTGACAAACCGGTTCGGATTGGATAGCGGCGGCCCTGAGACTGTCCAGACAGAGTCGTGTCACTCGCCTCTACCTAAACAGTAGGTGGACGAATCGCCTCTAGTCGTCTAACTAGAGGCGACTAGTTCGTCTCAGGCAGTTTACTTAGGTGGGACACAATTTCCCCGGAATCAGTCCAACTTTTTTCTGTGTTCAGGTAGATCAAGTTGGTTATTTTCTCTTTTTTTTTTAGTATGTTAGGGTATATGTGCTAGGACATGGGTGTCAACTAGGTCTCCTTCCGTTTTTTGGGGTCGTTTCGTACTAGGTCAAACGAGGTCGTCCCCTTTTTTA
>BLSH010424549.1:974815-986390 GCA_018402905.1 Glandirana rugosa | reverse complement strand
AAGGCAGCTGATTGGTTGGTCAAACGCTTTTGATCTTAACATAAACAACCCTAGCTGCAGTTACTGAAAATAACAATTAAGGCCAGCTGTAGTGGAAACCATCGTTTGCTGGGACAATTTCGCAATTAGAACAATTAATATTTTCTTGTCACAGATTGAATTGGCCTTTTGAATAGAATTAGCCTAGGAAGAGTCTGCCGATACTATCAATCATGATGACTTTCCATTTAATGTGTACAGTATCTCACATAAGTGAGTACACCCCTCACATTTTTATAAATGTGTTATTATATCTTTTCATGTGACAACACTGAAGAAATGACACTTTGCTACAATGTAAAGTAGTGAGTGTACAACTTGTATAACAGTGTAAATTTGCTGTCCCCTCAAAATAACTCAACACACAGCCATTAATGTCTAAACTGGCTGGCAACAAAAGTGAGTACACCCCTAAGTGAAAATGTCCAAATTGGGCCCAAAGTGTCAATATTTTGTGTGGCTACCATTATTTTCCAGCACTGCCTTTACCCTCTTGGGCATGGAGTTCACCAGAGCTTCACAGGTTGCCACTGGAGTCCTCTTCCACTCCTCCATGAAAACATCACGGATCTGATGGATGTTAGAGACCTTGCGCTCCTCCACCTTCCATTTGAGGATTCCCCACAGATGCTCAATAGGGTTTAGGTCTGGAGACATGTTTGGCCAGTCCATCACCTTTACCCTCAGCTTCTATAGCAAGGCAATGATCGTCTTGGAGGTGTGTTTGGGGTCGTTATTATGTTTGAATACTGCCCTGCGGCCCAGTCTCCGAAGGGAGGGGATCATGCTCTGCTTCAGTATGTCACAGTACATGTTGCCATTCATGGTTCCTTCAATGAACTGTAGCTCCCCTCAGTGCTGGCAGCACTCATGCAGCCCCAGACCATGACACTCCCACCACCATGCTTTACTGTAGGCATCACACACTTGTCTTTGTACTCCTCACCTGGTTAGCACCACAAACCATAACTAAAGAGTTCTTTGCCATGAGGTGCCATGTTAAACTTCCAGTGACCAGTAGTGAGAGATAACACCAAATTTAACACACCTGCTCCCCATTCACACAAGAGACCTTGTAACACTAACGAGTCACATGACACCAGGGAGGGAAAATGGCTAATTGGGCCCAATTTGGACATTTTCACTTATGGGGTGTACTCACTTTTGTTGCCCGCGATTTAGACATTAATGACTGTGTACTGCAGCTGAACTTGATTTTCTCCTTTGTTGATCCTACCTCTGACAATCTAAATGTCGTTGCTAAGGAGATTATAAGTAAGTCATATTAAAACAGATATAGGTACTTATACGAGCTGTATCCAAAAACAAATATAATGATATAGCATGCATTATTCAGTTTGTTTATATCTGCTTGGAATTCACCTTTAAACAAAGTAGCCTAATCTACCTCCAGTGCTGCTCTAATAATTAGACCCATATACTGTAAATGTGACGATTTTCCAAAGATGTAGATAAGGGGATTTCCAGGAAACGTAATCATCCATGCTTACAGCTTTACTCCAAGTATAGCCATGCCTTGCTATATGAGCTACTCTTGTTTTTCAGTGACATTTGTAATCAGTCTCACTGGATTCAGTATATGTGGCTCTTGCTCTGGTTGAGCAGTAGAATTTAACCCACAGTGTGAATGATATATATGTAGCGGTGTTGTCTCTGTCCCCTAGAGGCCTAATGATGACCTCCAGAGTTAGGGAGAGCTGACATCCTTCTTCACAGTATGGGTTACTAGGCATGCTGGGTGTAATGCAAGTTGGAAACATGGGCTCCAGTCGCTTTTTGATGGCAAGAAAAAGAGATTTATTGTCTCTTAAACAGAACTGGTGGAGAGAGGGTTAGGGCCAGGACACCCTTAGGCAGATGCAATAGCAATTGGCAGACTCTGAGACAAAAATAATAGGCAGACAGCTATACAGGCAGAGGACCTTTAAGCTGGTTGCAGCAACTGTATTAGTAGAACTGCTGTCTCGTATGGCAACTGAACTTCCAACAGTCAATTGTGCATCATCTTTAAAAGGGGCTTCCTTCTGGGATGACAGCCATGCAGATCAATTTGATGCAGCGTGCAGCGTATGGTCTGAGCACTGACAGGCTGACCCCCAACCCCTTCAACCTCTGCAGCAATGCTGGCAGCACTCATACATCTATTTCCCAAAGACAACCTCTGTATATGACGCTAAGCATGAGCAGCGGTCAATGTGGACAGCTTTCCCCCGGATGCCGGCATACTTAGATGTGCCTCTTTTAATCATCAACCATGTGAGTTTCTAAATGTTGTGCCTTCATTAAATGTAACCATATTGCTACACTTAGAGGCGCCACTCTTCTCTTTTATATTCTGTAGCTCCTGCTGGATTTTGCTTCTAATCCCCTTGTGGAGGAGGCCATTTGTGGATGGACATTTTATGGTTACACAACCTATCACATTGCTATAATCTTTTTATATGGACTATAAACTGAAGGACTTATGAATAAATGGTTGCGGAACAAATCATCTAAGTTTCCATTATTTCCTATGGGGAAATTTGTTTTGATATACAAGTGCTTTGGGTTACAAGCATGTTTCCTGAACGAATTATGTGTACACCCCAAGGTTTTACTGTATATTACTTAGAGATTGGTCCACATTAGTATCTTGAGGATGATGAAACAAAAGGCTTTAAAAGAAAAGTTAAGGAATTTTTTTTTTTTTTTAAATCATACTTAACTCAGTAGATGCAGCATCGGTGCGATACTGCATCTGTCCCCCGGCGCCTCTAACACTGAGAACCAAGCGATCGAACACCACCAATCGCTCGGTTTTTCAGAGCTCTCCAAGCAGAGAGTTGTAGACTATCAGTCACAGCTCTCTGCTCGGCCCCCTTCTCGCTCACTGGAGCATTGAGGGGCAGGGAGCGGTTCGCTGAGAGGCTGACAGTCCAGGCATCTGATGGATCCAGACTTTATTGTCGGGATGACGTGGTGCTTGGACTGACAGCAGTGATGTCAGCAGAGAGCGGACTCTGCTGAAAACGGGTCACAGGAGTGCAAATCGAACCGCACTCCTGTGATCCATAGGAGGAGTTTAAGGTGAAAATTTCCCACCTGAGCAATAGCATTTTAAGTTTTGAAACCAAAACATACTAATGGGCCCGAGTACCCCATTACATTTTCTCTGGTAACACTTAGAATGACCATAAGTGATCTATGTCATTCTTTACTGTAAGCCTGCAACTATAACACAATGATTGCTTTGATAGCTTTATTAAAATTCTTGGTTGACCAAAGCATTCTGTATGAGCTAAGCAGCCATATTACATTTTAGACCCCTAATGTATAAAACCTAGGCAAACTCTTGTCTGTTATCACATCCATCGGAGAGATGTCCATACTATTGAAATGTATCTGTCTTTAGTTCTGTAGTATTCCTGTGAAGTCGTGATTGAGTGCATGGTTTCCTTCATTGCAATATAATAATAACCACAAAAGCCACAGAATAATTTAATAATGCAAATGTCGTGCCTGCGGATGAGCCATCTCTGTCAATTTCATGTTTTTCCCAGGACTGTGTTCACCACGTAGGCCTGCGTGATCTCCAGAAATAACCACTAGCTACCCAAAGGTTCTAAGTATGTGCATGTCAATGTGTTTTCTACTGTAATATTGTATATAGGACTTAAAACTGTTGCTTTAATTATGATGCTGACATAAATTTATATCAACACAGTATGAAGATCCAGTGACAGGGATTGCTATTGCTATTGAATCCGTGCCAAACCAATTAATGTTAAACTTTTTTTTTCCCGGGGGGGCTAGGGACTTTTGTTACAGTTCATACTGCACAGGAATCTATATGGCCTGGGTCAGCATTACTAATCAGATCATTATTTTGAGTAAATAAAGTATCTTTTGCATGTACAAGGAAATAATGTTTCCCTGGCCTAGGAAGAAAAGATCACATGGTCTGTGGCTACCAATCACTGGAGATTGCAGTCAATCAAGAAGACCTTATCTAATAGAGTTGCAGTGATAGAAGTATCAGAGGGAACAAAGAAAGTAAACATGGCTGTCCCCGTGTACATAAACGTCACCATAATTACAAGCTATACGCAGATGCCCAATGCATTAACACACACGGGTAAGAATGTTTACGTTATAAAGAAACCTTCTTTACTGATCTCTTTTTTTAGATCCGCTAGTTGTCCAGCAGGACTAAATACCGACTTGAAACAAGTGTGCAGATCAGGACTTCTGACTTTTTTCGGACACTATTCTGATCTGCATGCTTGTTCCAGGTCGGTGTCTCGCAGTGTTGAGTCAATCATGTAAGGATAACAGGCAGGCAACTTACATTTTCAGAAGGATGTCAGCTATGGCAGCCCCTCCATATTTCACGTTAAGCTGATAACTTTTAATTTACACAATGGGGGGAAAAAATTGACAATTGCCATTTAACCACTTCAGCCCCGGAAAGATTTCACACTTTAGGACCAGGGCACTTTTTTGCGATTTGGCACTGCGTCGCTTTAACTGACAATTGCGCGGTCGTGCGATGTTGTACCCAAACTAAATTTACATCCTATTTTTCCCACAAATAGAGCTTTCTTTTGGTGGTATTTGATCACCTCTGCTTCATTTCTGATCGCCGTTATAAACACAAAAGAGTGACAATTTTGAAAAAAAAAAAAAAAAAAAACAAATTTTCTTACTTTTTGCCAAAATACAAATCCAAACAAAAATATAAAAAAAAATTTTTTCATCGGTTTTGGCCAATTTATATTCTTCCTCATATTTTTGGTTAAAAAAAAAATCGCAATCGCCGTTTATTGATTGGTTTGTGCAAAAGTTGCCGCGAATAACGAGAATTAATTTCTGGGTTTTTTATTTTTTTTTTGTATTTTACTAGTAATGGCGGCGATCTGCAATTTTTAGCGGTACTGCGATATTGCAGGGGACATGTCGGACCATTTTGACACTTTTTTGGGACCATTGGCATTTATACAGCTATAAAAATGCACTGATTACTGTGTAAATGCCATTGGCAGTGAAGGGGTTAACCTGGAGGGGGCGCTCTAAGTTCCCTCAGTGTGTTCTAACTGTATGGGGGCTGGGCTGGCAGGGGGAGGGGAGTGATCACGGCTTCCATATACAGGAAGCCTGTGATCACAGCCCTTCCCCCTCTGTCAGAACGGAGATCCGTGTTGCACCGGGGGGGGGGTGATCACGGTTAGCTGGCGGCGTTCGAGTCCGCCCTACCCACTCCCTGGCCCCAGAACACAGTGAGCGTGCTTCCGGTGGCGTGCGTGCGCTCACAATACTAGTTATTGCGCCCGCCGTCAGGTGACCGCGGGTTGTTGGCAAATGGTTAAAGAGGTTCTAGACATCATTTTTTGGAGACTAAGGATATCACTATATACAGTGGGACCATAAAGAATAAAGGTAGCTACCTCTAATGGGAAGTCGTATCACAGCAGCAAGAAAAACAGGAACTTGAATATTTGGAGGAGGCTGAGATCACTGGAAGGTTCTTTTTTGAGTAGCCGGGTTCACATGTCCGGAAAGTTGGCCGGTTTAGCAGGAACCACCCGATTTTCGCTATGTGTGTACAGCTGTTGTTCACAAAGAGCCAGTCTAACGTCCAACTTCTGTCCAACAGTCATGCTGAAAAACCAGCATTTGATCAGCGTTCGCAGCCAATAGCTGTACCACTGATCGTTGTTTTCTGGCAGAATATTGCAGCGAGAGAGATCCCCACATCACACATCATTGTCATCTGTCAGGTTTTTTTCGTTCAATATGGTGGTTGAACAAGAAAAGAATAGGTGTGTGTGTACCCAGCTTAAAAAATAAATTCCTGAATAAAATGTTTTTTTTTTAACCAGAGTTTAGTGTCACTTTAAGCAATGTTATAGTGAAAAGCTCTTTTTTTTTTGGATATTAAGGGGCTTATGTATAGAGAAAAGAAGATACTGATATCCACTGGACACTACATTGTTATTCCACACCACGGCCTGCAATTGTTGCCTCATTTATAAAATGCAGGTTGCGCTGTGGTGCCTGTTTCCTATAGACATAATACACTATAGGAAAAAAGGAAAATAAACTGCCCTAAACGTAGATAAAAAAAAGTCCCTAAAGGCAGCAACTCTACTGTGAGGTATGCACAGTGAATAAAAATAAATTGTAAATAGAGCTGCACTCAAACACAAACATAATTGTAATATAAATAAATGCAAATGAATCACCAAAATAACGTCCTTGAAATACATTAGTGAATCAGTGTGGTACCACCAATATAAATAGTCCAAAATAAAACTGTATAGTAAAGTGTCTTTCCGGTGATATTAGCATCCAACACCACGATTGAAGTGCAACCTCCACCGCAAGAAATGCATGCTTACCAGCTTAAGTGGACCTCCTATCACAGGAGGTCTCAATCGCTTGTAGCTATTGCCCAGCCAAAGCAAAAAGATAAGGTTTGCGTTTCGTCTCAATCGGACGTTGTGCCCCAGGACGTCGGCAGATTGTGACGAAACGCGTCGGTTGGAGCAATGTTCCGGCGTCACTGCACTGCACGTAATCCCGGGAAGACGGGCGGTTTTGCTATAGCCAGCCTGCTGGTTCTATTTAATGCTTTTTACAAGCAACATTGATGTAAGTGCGATCTTTTTATGAATTGTAATAAAGTTGTTGGTTTTACACTTTGGCGAACCTTATCTTTTTCTGGATATCCCTCTTATCGGATAAAGGGCTTGGCTGGGCAATAGCCACAAGCAATTGAGACTTCCCATAATAGTAGGTCCTCTTTTCACATTTCTTACGGTGGAGGTTGCACTTCAGTCGTGGTGTTGGATGCTAATTTCACTGGAAAGACACTTTACTATACAGTTTTATTTTGGACTATTTTCACTATTTATATTGGTGGTACCACACCGATTCACTAATACCCTTCAAGGACGTTATATTGGTGATTCATTTGCATAAATTTATATCAGAACTAGGTTTGTGTTGATTAAAAATAACCAGCTAACCATTGTCCGATCAGGTGCAGTTACTGTTCCACAGCGTCAGTGTATTCTGGCAAGGAAAACAGATGTCACCAGCACACTAAGAATCTCCAGAGTAGGTCCAGAGTTTTAATCAGTGATCACAACGTTGCAGCAGATTGCAACTTTTTGGAGCCACGCTGGATCCCTTCATCAGGCATGTGACCATGCCACATGCCTGATGAAGGGGTCCTGCATGGCTCTGAAACGTTGCAATCTGCTGTAACGATTTGTTCACTGAATAAAGCTCTGGACCTACTTTGGAGATCCTTAGTGTGCTGGTGATATCTGTTTTCCTTCACTTGACACGGTTCCAACCGCTGTTTGCTACAGCACCCGTTTATATGCACAGCCACTGCCATTTCTACAGGAACATTAGTACATTGGAAGTGTATTCGGGTAGCCACGGGTACTGAGGCTGCTGAATACATTAGTTGTCAGTGGAGATTGATATTCTCTCACTCAGCACACTGAATTAGAGAAAATCCCTTACTGCCTAGGTTCACACTTGTGCGTGCGAGTCAGGAATGCTCGCAAAATTGTCCGGGTGCCCCGACCCACAGGCAAAACAAGTGGGGGTGCTATTCATTTTAATGGCACCTACATGTGTTGGGAAACATTGCTTTGTTTCATAGCTGCTTTGCTTCGTGGCAGATATTCTAACCCTTGTATTCGACTGCCACAACTGAGTGAATGGGGGCCATAATGCAACCACCCTGCAACCAGGCATAATGCCAGGTGTTGCAGCACAGTAGCACCGGAATTTAGGGGGTTAAAACAGGCAGTATGGAGGCAATACAATGCCTCCTCACCACCTGTCAAATGATCTCTGAACACAGATTGCTCTTCAGAAAGTGTAAACGAAACCTTACACATAAGAATGCCTGGACAGTACGAAAACCCCCCAAATTACCCTTTTTTTTTAAAAAAAAGTAGACACCCCAAGGTGATATCATTTATTTGCCAAAATTATCAACATGCTGGTACTGAGGTGGTTAAAGCATGGAGCTAGGAAATCATGCACTAGATACAGCGCATCATTAAAGTGGTATTAAACACAAAATCAAATATGTATTGTATTGCAGCTTACCAATATTAGATGTGGTGGCTGCATTAGTTTTGTTTTTCAGGCTTTCTTTACTTTATTTTCACCTGGTGATCAAGCCAGTTCATCTGCCATATTTCAAAAGAACAAGCTTTCCTACAAATGTAGCAGTTAGAAGAATGATAAAAACCATTTACCACTGACAAGAGTGTTTACAACGATCAGCTTTTATTTATTCATGTAAAACCTTTATCCCAAGGAAAACAAAGTTGCTGTAACTGCTTGTGTAATTGCAATGAGAGCTAGAATTTGGCTTCAATTTGTTAGCATATCTATATCTGCTAGTCCATTTATGACTCCCCTCCCTCCAGTCTATCAATGCTGCTGTCCAAATGTGTCCCCTGTGCTCCTTCATCCAGAGAGAAGGGGTCCTAATACAGGAGGTGTGTTACTTGCCAGATCACCAGGTAAAAACAGAGAGAAAGAAGCCTAAGAAAAAAAAAATGCAGCCGCCACATCTAATGATTGGTAAACTGCAATATATTACATTTTTGGTTTTGGGTTTAATACTGCTTTAAAGTGGTTGTAAACCCCGTTCATGAAAGTTGAACTAAGCACATATATCTGTAGTGTTTACTTGTCTGTCACTAAAGCTCTAAGTGCCATTTCTCTCTGGTGCTCCGTTCCTCTGTTATCAGCAGAGTCACTTCTGACAAGTTCTCCGACACACGAGATAACATGAGCTGAAAAATTGTGTCAGGGAGGGAGCCTATGAGGAGGGGGGAAGAGGAAGGGTGTCCCTTTCCTCCAATCAGCTCTCACACAGTGTAAGTTCAGTCTCCCCACCCACCCCTATGTACTGCTGAAAGAGGAGGAAAGATTTCTAACATGATCTGCACATTCCAAAGAGTGTAGAAAGGGGAAACCTGCAGATATACAAGTCAAACCTTTGTAGGGAGATTTGTTTCATCCCTGTGTATCATCTGAGGCTGTTCACTTCACTGGGTATATGTGATGGTTTACATCCACTTTAACCACTTGCTTACTGGGCACTTAAACCCCCCTCCTGCCCAGACCAATATTCAGTTTTCAGCGCTGTCACTATTTGAATGACAATTGCGCGGTTGTGCGACGTTGTACCAAAACAAAATTGGCGTCCTTTTTTCCCCCACAAATAGAGCTTTCTTTTGGTGGTATTGGATCACCTCTGTGGTTTTTATTTTTTGCGCTATAAACAAACAAAGAGCGACAATTTAAAAAAAAAAAAAAATTATTCATTGGTTATTCATTGGTTTAGGCCGATATGTATTCTTCTACATATTTTTGGTAAAAAAAAAACGCAATCGGCGTATATTGATTGGGTTGTGCAAAAGTTATAGTGACTACAAACTATGGACAAACTATGGACATTGGTTTATGACGTTTTTATTTATTTATTTATTTTTACTGGTAATGTCGGCGATCTGCGATTTTTATCGGGAGTGTGATATTGTGGTGGACTTGTCTGACGTTTTTGACACTTTTTTGGGACCAATGACATTTATACAGCGATCAGATCTAAAAATAGACACTGATTACTGTATAAATGTCATTGGCAGGGAAGGGGTTAACACTAAGGGGGCAGTGAAGGGGTTAAATGTGTTCCCTGTGTGTGTTCTAACTGTGGGGGGCGGGGCTAACAGGGGCATAACAGATCTAACTGATCCCGATAACAGGGATCAGTAGATCTGTCATGCCTCCCCTCACAGAATGGGAAATCGCCGTGTTTACACTGGCTCTCTGTGACCAGATCGTGGTTCTCCGGGGGACATTGATCCGGCGTGCGGCGGCGAAAGTGCGCCTAGCACGAGCCAAAGGGGAGGACGTCTATTGACGGCCTGGCACGAGCCAAAGGGGAGGACATCTATTGACGGCCTCCCGGCAATTTAGATCCACGCTGTAGCCGTCAATCGGATATGCCGCGGATACGAAGCGGTTAATGTACAGGCCATTCACAGAGGGAGAAGGAGGTGAAGGCGTTAATGTACAGGTCATAAATGGGCACGATGGCTATAAAGGGGTTAATTAGCAGGATTGGGGGGGGGGTAGTTGTTAGTATACAAGACACATAGAGAGACAGTATGGAGATGAAATGCAAAGGAGAGGAGGGGGTAAAAAAGTAAGAAAAAAAAAGCCTGATCCCATAGTCAATGAAAATTCCTTGTAATTTACGCTTTCATTGCCAGAGTTGTTTTTTTTTTCTTTTTTTTCACGTTAAAATACACATTTTTAAACTTAAAATTCATTAAAACCCCAAAGCATTATACATTTTCTTAAATCAGAGACCCTGGAAAATAAAATGGTGGCAGTGAAACATTATTATCACAAATGTTTATCAAAACCATATTTTCAATAAAAGAAATCCACTGGCCCGCTGCATTTAGAAAATGTCCCTGCACTGCAGCACAGTACAGGATCATCTTCTTGCAAGATTGCTACCTAACATACTGGGGGAGGAATCCAGGGAAAGGTAAGGACATTATCTAACTTTTTCTCGTTTACCTCTTTAAGGGTCCACTTTCATGCAGAATTTTACTTCCTGTTGTAAAATAGAGGCACAGGAATCCCCAGTGTAGTTCCCCAGTTCAGCCAATAGGCATATCCATAGTTACCCTTAAGAGTAAAGGCCCATACACACCATGCGAAATTCGGACGGGAATTGTCGTTCAGCAGGCTGTCGTCTGAAAATTCTTAATATGCTCCTTTTGACAGCCGATTTGCTTTTTTTCGTCAGACAAAAGCTGGATGTGCAGACTATAGTAAATTTTTGTCTGTCGACAACGCCACATCCGATTTTCAGGTTGGTGTGTACAGAAATTGACACACAAAAGTCGAAAGTACAAACACGCATGTTCGGAATCAAGGAACGACCCGGAAGTGTTCGGCCATGTATACTGGCGATCGTAATCCACAGTTAACATTTGTGAAGCGGCAATTGAAATTATGAAATGCAGTGCACATTATCATCTTTTTAATGCCTTTTTAACCCCTCCAGGTCCGCGCTATTGCCGAAATACGGCTCCAGCGCGGACCTGAAATGCCGGGAGGACGTCCATGGACGTCCTCCCACTGCGCATGCTCCCGCGCGCGGTCATATGTACCGGCTTGTGAAGGCCCAGCAAGGAACTAAGGCTTGTACGCACAAACATGAAAGCTGAAAACACACAGTTAAAGACATGTGTGGTTGGACTTTTAGCCTACACCGCAACAGCTGTCTGTTTTTAAATGATATCAGACGTGTAGGTCGAAAACAGACTGCTTTTTTTCGTTTAGCCGACAGTTTTCCTCGTATAATTCTTAAAAGTCTGCTGTCGGACGACTTGCTGTTAAGGGCAGGCTTAAAGCGTACCACACATACCCGGAAATGAGAATTCCCATTGATACCTATACGGATAACCGACTTGACCCC
>BLSH010424549.1:950746-968332 GCA_018402905.1 Glandirana rugosa | reverse complement strand
CCCCCCCCCCCCCCCCCAACCTCAGACATGAATGAGCCCTAATACAATACACCATAAATTTGTGCTAATGTTTACCTGCGCACAGTGAAAGCCCTGGTTCACACTTATGCGACTCGGGAAATGCAGCGAATCCTGTGCATTTCCCACATTGCATCGCAATCACACGGCATCCATGCGGTCTGCTGTGGGTGTCAATGTTATCTTAACCCCTGGATGCTGGCTGCACGAAAATATGCGGCCTCTTGGAGCCTGGTCCTTGGCGCTGAGAGGCTGCGTATTTGTGTGAATTGTGGGCAATACAGCTGTGCTGGGAGCGCACTCCTGGCACAGTTACCGGCGCCCAACTGAAAGCTCTCGATCGCTGTTTGCGATCGGGAGTTTTTGGATCACGTGACCACCCTGACAGCCAATCGTGGCGATCACGTGGTCTTAAGCCCCACCTTGTCTCCCGGCAACCTAAACCTCTTAAAAGGCCAGGAGGCACCGGCAGGAAGAGGTTAACCAGTTCCCGACCGGCTTGAGTACATTTACTGCTGCAGAGTGACAGCGTCCCGCAAATCGCCATCTTTAAACGGCCGCCCTCTACAGGAGTGTGCCCACGGCTCTGGTGGACCCGATGTCCGCTGGCGAGCCGCGATTGCTTACAACAAAAGAAAAACAGGGAACCGCCAATGTAAACACGGCGGTTCCCCGTGCTGTCAGGCAGCATCTAAGAGATCTATTGATCCCTGTCACTGGGATCAGTTAGATCTCTTATGCCCCCTGATATCCCAGCCCCCTCACAGTTAGAACACGCCCAGGGAACACAATTAACCCCTAGATCTCCCCCTGTAGGTTAACCCCTTCACTGCCAATGACATTTACACAGTTATCAGTGGACATTTAAATTTCTGATCGCTGTATAAATGCCAGTGGTCCCAAAAAAGTGTCAAAAATGTCCAACATGTCCGCTGCAATATCAAAGTCCCGATAAAAATCGCAGATCGCCGCCATTACTAGTAAAAAAAAAAAAAAATTGTAAAAACGCCAGAAATTAATTCTCATGGTTTGTAAACACAGCAAATTTTGCGCAAACCAATCAATAAAGCCGATTGCGATTTTTTTTTTTTACCAAATATATGAGGAAGAATATAAATCAGCCAAACCGATGAATAAATGTGTTTTTTATATATTTTTTTTAGATTTGTATTTTCTAACAAAAAGTAAGAAATATTGTTTTTTTGCAAAATTGTCACTCTATTTTGTTTATAGAGGTGATCAAAAATGACGCAGAGGTGATCAAATGGCACCAAAAGAAAACTCTATTTGTGGAAAAAAAGGACGCAAATTTTGTTTGGCTACAATGTCGCACGACCGCGCAATTGTCAGTTAAAGCGACGCAGTGCCGAATCGCAAAAAGTGCTCTGGTCCTAACATGGGAAATCCTTCCGGGGCTGAAGTGGTTAATGACACCCCAAAACAGATTGCAAAACACAGTGCGATTGCCAGAATCACATTGCATGGGTGTACACACCAATGCGATGGAATTCGGGTGCGGGCAAAAAAAAAATGGTCCTGCACCATTTTGGTGTGGATGCAATGTGATTTCAGCCATACAAAATGTGACGCTGAAATCGCACCACACAGACATCGCATGTGATGTGCACAAGAATGTGGTGCGATTCCTGTGCGAATCACATGCAGTGTCTGCATTGCACCAGTGTGAACCCGGGCTTAATCTACCTTATTGCAGTTGCCTGAATTCCAGCATTGAAGGGGGCTGGGCAGGAGGAGCTGCCTGCGTCCTATCAACTAATAGGGCCAATAGGGTACATTTGTTTTATACGCTGCATGCATGCAAATATTACATATGTAAGCCTGGGTTAACACATATGTGAACGCAGACATTGCATGTGATTCGCACTGCATTGCTGTGCAGATCACATGCAATGTCCATGCAATGAGAATTCAGCCATACAGTTGTATGGCTGAACTCGAATTGGATTTGCACGAAAAAGGTGCAGAAACCTTTTTTTTCCCCGCACTGGAATTGGATCACATGAATGTTCACACTCATGCGATTCGATTCCAGTCCAAATTCACTGTTCGCACTGCGATCTGTGAAACTATCTGGGGGTGTCATTAACTTTGTATTGACACCCGCAGAGGTTCGCAGAGGGCAGTATGAACTGCCTGCGGGGGAGATGCAATGTGGGAACCCGCGATAGAATCGCACTGGCTCCCGTATCGCAATAGTGTGAACCCAGGCTCAATGTACAGAGAAGATTTTATATAGAGCATTACTGCCAACAAGATCCTGTGTAAAATGATATGCTCGTATGCACGAGCCCTACGTGCCGGTTCACACTGCTGTGCCAATCACATGCGATATCTGTGCGATTTCAGCCATACAAATTTGATGGCTGAAATCGCATCCCATTCACAACAAAATGGTGTAGGACCCTTTTTTTTGGTCCGCACAGGAATGGGATCGCATGAGTCTCCACACCTATGCGATCCGATTCCTGCACCATATCACAGTTCGCACTGCGATCTGCGAACCAATTTGGGGGTGTCATTAACTTTATAGGCCAATTCACACCATAGAAACACAGTCCAAATGCGTTCTGGATGCTTTTTTGCATGTGCGTTTTTGATACTTTCCGGTGCGTTTTTGATGCGGTTCATTTTTTCCCCCCTCTTTTGTTATTCACCTTGAGGGGCAGTTCACACCACATGTGGTCCAGTGCGTTTTTTTATGCATCAAAAATGCTTGGAAAGTAGGTTATAAGGTTTTCAATGGCATAGTTCACACCAGTGCGGTTAGTTCCAGTGCGTTCCAGTTGCAGAAAAAAAAGTAGAATTTGCGGTAAAACTCATAAAAAACACACTGAAATGCACTGGAACACACATGTCCTTGTTTAACCACTTCAGCCCCGGAAGGATTTCACACTTTAGGACTAGAGCACTTTTTGCGATTCGGCACTGCGTCTCTTTAACCAACCATTGCGCGGTCGTGCAACGTTGTACTCAAACGAAATTTGTTTCCTTTTTTTCCCCCACAAATAGAGCTTTCTTTTGGTGGTATTTGATCCCCTCTGCGTCATTTATGATCCCCGCTATAAACAAAAAAAGAGTATCAATTTAGCAAAAAAAAACATTTTTTCTTACTTTTTGCTAGAATACAAATCAAAAAAAAATATAAAAAAAATTTTTTTTCATTTGTTTTGGCCGATTTATATTCTTCCTCATATTTTTGGTAAAAAAAAAACACGGAATCTGCGTTTCTTGGTTGGTTTGCGCAAAAGTTGCCGCATTTATGAATGATGAGAATTAATTTCTGGGTTTTTTATTTTTTATTTATTTTTTACTAGTAATGGCGGTGATCTGCGATTTTTAGCGGTACTGCGATATTGCGGACCATTTTGACAGTTTTTTGGGACCATTGGCATTTATACAGCGATCAGTGCTATAAAAATGAACTGATTACTGTATAAATACAATTGGCAGTGAAGGGGTTAACCTGGAGGGGGCGCTCTAGGGGTTAACTGTGTTCCCTCACTGTGTTCTAACTGTATGGGGGCTGGGCTGGCAGGGGGCGGGGAGTGATCGCGGCTTCCATATACGGGAAGCCTGTGATCACAGCCCTTCTCCCTCTGTCAGAACGGAGATCCTTGTTTACATACACGGACCTCCATTCTTTCACTGCGGGAGGGGCCATCGCGGGTAGCCGGCGGGGATCGAGTCCGCCCTACCCGCTCCCTGGCCCCCCCCCCCCACACAGTGAGCGCGTGAGTGCGCCTCCGGCTGCTCACGCTCACAATACTAGTTATTGCGGCCGCTGTGATGGCGTTTCGTGATAACGAGCCATCTTGCCGCCGTCACTCTGCGGCGGGCGGTCGGCAAGTGATTAAGGTGAATAGAAAAAGAGGGGGGGGGGGAATGCACCGGAAAGCATCAAAAACGTGCATGCAAAAAAGTATCCGGAACGCATTCTGGACAGCGTTTCTATGGTGTGAACTGGCCCTAAATAAGGACATGTGTGTTCCAGTGCATTTTTGGTGCGTTTAGGTTCCAGTACAGTTCAGCGCAGAAAAAAATGCAGCATGATCTACTTTTTTTTTTTTCTGGAACTGGAACGCACTGGTGGGAACTATGCCATTGAAAACCCTATAACCTACTTTCCAAGCGCTTTTGATGCATAAAAAAAAACGCACTGGACCACATGTGGTGTGAACTGACCCTTAAAGTGGTTGCCAACCTGTGACAAACACTTTAACCTACAGGTAAACCTATAATAAGGCTTACCTGTGGGTGCCCTGCATATCTCCCAAGCCTGCACGGTTCAGGAGATATGCAGTGTACTCGCATGAGCCCATGTCATTTCGGCACATGTGCATCCGTGCCGTTCCTTCCCTGAGATCGTGCCGTGACTGGCGGCATGCGCGGGAGTGACATCACGGCTCTGTGACTGACCGGAGTCGCGGCCCCGGAAGGAAGAAGGGCTGAAGATGGACGCCGCCAGCAGAGGAGACATCGCTGGACGTTGCAGGTAAGTGGCACATAATGCAATGCATAGTAGACCGTTATGTTTCTACTTTACAGAAGAATATAGAGGAATAAACCCCATCAGGGATTACTTCCTTTTTAATTGACACCCGCAGCGGTTCGCAGATCTCAGTGTGAACCATTTAGGTGCGATGCGGGCACTAGATTTCTGCATCGCACCGGCATGAAAAAAACACCTTCCACAGCGACTCCAAAGACGCAATTTCTCAGAAATCCCCCGATTTTTTTTTGGAAATGAAAAGGCGCGTCCCTGAATTTGGAAGGGTTAATAGACGGCGGCACTCTCCTGTAGGTTTGCAGTGGACAGAGCGGCGCGCACACACCAGGACTTGGACGTCTCGCACACATGTGTTTGTGTACACAGGAATGTTCTGCAGGCCTCTCCAGAAGGATGGTCATATAATGACTAAAATTACATTGCCTGGAATGGCACAGCCAGAAGAGAGGGGGGGGGGGGAATACATTTTCCGTGCTTTCCACTGAAATTCATTCTGTGGTTTGCGAGGAGAAAAAAAAAAAGAAAATGTGCTTTATATTTTGTGAGTGGAGTCACATGACCCGGGTTATGAATAGCAGATTGTAATGAGTTGGTAGTGTAAGTAGGAGAGGAGGCGAGAGCACACACACATCCACACATAGAGTGTCTGCGCTGGCTGAGGCGGCCAGGTACGTCTGCAGGAGACACCGTGTGCTGCGGCTGGACAAGGTGAGCGTCCAGCCACTGTGCTGGGGGAAGGACTCCTATTGTTTTCCTTTAGGGGACTTTACAGGGAGGAGGGAAGAAAGATTTCTCATCTCAGGAAGTTACAAAAGCTTTTTTTCCCTTCATTAATTGAACCCGGCTGGTGCCCCGTGCACGTCCCTCTCCTCCCAACTCTTTCCTGCCCCTCTGGTCATCAGTGCCCTGTGACACCGCCAGCCGGGCACAACTCTGACAGAGGGCAGAGGTCACGGCTGTCAGTTCCCTCTCACTCTTTTCTCCCCCCCCCCCTTTCTTCTCTTTCTTCATCTCTACATATTCAACTTTTTCCAAGGCTAGCTTTCCCTCTTCCAATACATTTTTATGGAAACGTTAAAAGAAGATTTTTTTTTTGTAATGAAAACAAAACCAATAATGAAAGGACGTCAGCTGATAACATCATCGCCAACTTACATTTTTTTCAAATATCTTCCCGGTATGGGAAACGACAGTTGTCGCACATGGATTGTGACATGCAAAGGCTACCAGGACTCGAGGGACGGGTCCTCTGGTCGGGGGGGCCTTTAAGACTCAAATATATTATTGTACGGGGTAGATTTTTTTATATTGCACACATTTTTAATATTCATGATTGCGTGCGATCGCGTGTGATTTTTCCAGCATTTTAGCTCAGGCAATGGGACGCTTTAGTAGAAGGGATTGTCAAGTTTAACCACTTAAGGACTGGAAGGATTTCCCACATTAGGACCGGAGCACTTTTTGCGATTCAGCACTGGGTCGCTTTAACTGACAGTTGCGTGGTCATGCCGCGTTGTACCCAAACAAAGTTTGCGTGCTTTTTTTCCCACAAATAAAGCTTTCTTTTGGTGGCATTTGATCACCTCTGCGTCATTTCTGATCACCGCTATAAACAAAAAAAGAGCGACAATTTTGCAAAAAAAAAAAATTTCTTACTTTTTGCTCAAATACCTATCCAAAAAAATATATATATAAAAAAAAAATATATATATATATATATATATATATATTATATACAAAACAAATGTATTCATTGGTTTTGGCCGATTTATATTCTTCCTCATATTTTTGGTAAAAAAAAAATCACAATCGGTGTTTACTGATTGCTTTGCGCAAAAGTTGCCACGTTTACAAACCATGAGAATTAATTTCTGGCGTTTTTACAATTTTTTTTTTTTTTACTAGTAATAGCGGTGATCTGCAATTTTTATCAGGACGGTGATATTGGGGCAGACATGTCGGACATTTTTGACAATTTTTTGGGGACCAATGACATTTATACAGCAATCAGAAATGTAAATAGCCACTGATTACTGTATAAATTTCATTGGCAGTGAAGGGGTTAACCTGCAAGGGGTGATCTAGGGGTAACTGTGTTCCCTAGGTGTGTTCTAACTGTGAGGGGGCTGGGCTACCAGGGGCATAAGAGATCTAACTGATCCCAGTAACAGGGATCAGTAGATCTCTTACATGCCCACTGACAGAGCGGGAAACCGGCGTGTTTACATCGGCGGTTCCCCGTTCTTCCTCTCTGCTAGGCAATCGCAGCTCGCCAGCAGAGATTGTGTCCCCCCCGAGCCATGGCCACACTCCTGCAGAATGCGGTGGGCACAAGAGCACGCCGCCGCTGGCGCACTCCCACCCACTACAGCGCATGCGCGAGCCGCCGTTTATTGACGGCGATTAGGGGGACACCGCCATATTTCAGCAGTAAATCTACGCGAGCCGGTTGGGAAACAGTTAACTTATTTTTTGTTTTTAAAATCTCTTATGATCGCATGCAGAAACATCTATAAGCAATTAATTGCTTGTAGCTGGTCAACAGGTAAGAAAAAAAAATGTTTTGACTATCTGCACCGCAACTGAGAACTGAGCGACCGGCATTATGATCACATGACTAAAAACTGCACATGAAGCTCTTGCTCTAAAGCAAATGTCAAAGCTGCCAATTGATCACTAATGGTTTTAGTCACACAATCAAAGATCGCCCGAGTCGCTCTGGCTATTACAAAGCGTGTTCTAAAGCTTGTGATTGATTACGGTAATTTTGTCGCGCAAATCAAAGATCACCTGTGTAGCTGCTCTGCTTTCTACCTTTCCATGCTTTGAAATTCTCAGCAGTTTTATTTTGGTGAATGGTGGATTTCTGCCATGGATGACACTTTTTTGGGTAGACACGGGCAGCATGGACCCCTTGATCTCAGGCTAATTTTGAATTGGTCAGTCTAGGTCTTAGCACAGAATACAACTTTGTCCTTTAAGTCAACTTTTTTGCTTTTTTTATTTTGTCACTTCATCTGCCAAAGTACAGTAGCTGCATTTTATCCTATCAGGAAGGATGCTGATTTTTAATTTCTAGTTTTATATATATATATATAATTATTATTATACAGGGTTTATATAGCGCCAACAGTTTGCACAACACTTTACAATATAAAGGGGTACAATACAATTACAATACGGTTCAATACAGAAGGAACAGGAGGGCCCTGCTCACAGAGCTTATGTATATATATTTTTATTATTATTATTTTTATTCTTATTCTTATCATGCAGGATTTATATAGTGTCAACAGTTTGCACAGCACTATACAAAATAAAGGTAGGCATTATAATTACAATGCAATTCAAGGTACAAGGTTTAGAAGCACCCTGCTCATGACAGCTTACAATCTAAAGTGTATATATATTTTTAAACATTTTATTTCCTCTTTGGTTACCTGTTTAACCATAGGATTGTTTGGACTGGTACACATCACGTCTTGTTGCCCAATCTTACAGCTTGCATAACAAGGTATTTCTTAACCCTTTACTCACCAGAGTCAAATGACAGCAGTGCCAAGGTGTGCATCAGTCTTTTCTCTGCCGCTGTTTACTGACTTTACCTGTATTGAGTTGTACAGTAAGCTATTGTTTGTTAACTACTCCCTCGCTTATATTAAACTTAGGCTTAACTTTTGGCAATTGGTATAATAAAGGGAAAAAATGCACACTTTTACGCTGTCCATACACTATACAATCTGTGCAATCTCTGTAAAATCTTCTTTGGAGTTACTGTAACTATGTAATAGGAGGACATACCTATACAACCAGTTTAAATCAGAATCAAGTCAAGCATGCCCTTGTAGTACCTAGTTGGTGGTAGATCTACGGTAGGTTGTATAATCAGATTGTATAGTGTAGGTATCGGTATTAGGAAAAAAGCAAGATAATGGGTGCTGTAACCCTAAGTAGAGTTCCTCATAAAGCCCCAGGTATACTATGTAAGTGTATTGGCTATTGGTAGTGCCTTAGTGGGCAGTAGTTGCCCCAGAGTAAAAATGTGAAACCCTATCCTCCTGGATCCATTACCATAAGCAAAAAAAAAATTGGATCGGCACCTAATTTGTCAGCTGCACTGTATGGAGTTAGTAAAGAGTTAAAGGATCAGGTAAAAGTGAGTAGCCGACTTTACCTATTAACCTCTGAACTTTTATGCTGCAAGTAAATTGCCGGTGCAGTGCCCTCATTTACCAGCAGGAGTCTTTGGTGCCATTCATTATTTCCCTTCATGCTTTCATATTTTTATGGGGAAGGAGTTTGGAGCGAAGAGTGTGGGGGGAAAGGAGGTGAGATGAGGTGAACTCAGAGGAGGGGTTGGCAGCATGGTAATAAAAACATCACCCTTTTCCTGCGCCGCCTCTTGCCCCCCGGAGCTGTCTCTGACTGCGGCTCTGTGATTTTGTGTGCGGTACCGCGGGAGGATGATGGTAAAGGGAGGGAGTTTGGGGAAGAGCGGAGCAGTGACGCTGTGATGTGGTTAAGTAACCACAGCATTGGTTTCTATGTTGAAGACACTTAGGTTGTGGGGAGTGTGTGATTGAGTTGCTGGATTGCTCTGTCCTGGGGTGACGCTTCAAAGCAAAAAATTAATAATTTGTGGCTCCTCTGGCTGAACATTAGGATTTTTTAAAAACATATAGTACTCACTGCTGACTCATGTTCCTCCTGGGTGAACACTATGCTTGTATGTGTATAGAAATATGGTAGCCTGTGTACACATATATATACACTGTATACCCCTGATCTTTAGATGCTATCAATGTTGGAGCTTTGTTTGTATTTGTCATTCCAGTTCTTACAACTTTATCCTACAAATCAAGGAAGTTTTCTTTTTCGGCACTATTTCTGTAGAAGTCTCTGCCGTTATCGGCTTTCTTTGATCTTTTCCTTACCAGGGTGGCTTCTGATTTCAATTCCTAATAAGTAAAGTATGGTAATATGTTAGCCATTAATTACTGCAAAAAGTTTGGTACCCTTTATTGACTAACTTAAAGTGGTTATAAACCTCAGACATGAAATATGAACAAAGCATATCCCTCTATAGCAGTGTTTTCTCAACCTTTTTAACCTGAAGGAACCCTTGAAATAACTTTTCAGTCTCAGGGAAACCCTACAGCTCACTGAACATTAGTGTTATGGTCAGTGGGGATAATGCTCCTTATATTTGTGGTCAATGAGAAGAATCCCCTTCTTACAGATAGTTAAAAAGATCAATGGTGCCAGTGGGAAAGTATCTTAAAGGTGGACATTGCTCATTGCTCAAGGAACCCCTAACAACCTTTGGAGGAACCCTAGGGTTCCACAGAACCTTGGTTGAGAAAGGCTACTCTATAGTATGTACTTGTCCCTATTAAGAGCGCTAAGTGTCATTTGTGTCTGCTGCTTCATTCCTCTGCTATGAGCATGAATCACTTCTGACAAGTCTTCCTGACACCAAGATAAAAATGGTGACAGGGAGGAGACCTCCAGCTGATTGGCGACCTTAGCTCTATTCCCGTTTGCTATGGGAAAGGGGGGGGGGGTGTTCCTTCCCTCCAATCAGCTCTCAGAGTTCTCCTCACTGAGCTCTGCAGAGTGTAATTTCAGCTCTGCCCCCTTTTTTTGACAGCCCAAACAAGCTTTATAAATGCTGTCCTTTGAATGGATGTAGAGATGGCTGAAGATAAACAGGTACAACTTATGTAGGAGGATTTGTTTCATATCTGTGTATCACCTGATGCCAGTCACTTCACTGGGTATGTGTAACGGTTTACAACCACTTTAAGTTATTAAACATGCAAGCTTCCAGGATAACTTAGATCTATCTTATCCCAAAAACGTGCATTGTTAATAACTTAAACCCTCACATATACCCAGTGAAGTGAACAGCCTCAGATGATACACAGAGATGAAACAAATCTCCCTACATAAGTTTTACATGTTTATCTGCTGTCTTCAGCTTGCTATATTGTTTAGAATTCTTACATGGTGTTAGAATTTTTACTTCCTCATTCAGCACTGGGAGTGTAGTTTTGGCATACACTGTGTGACAGCTGATTGGAGCTACCACATAGGTAGAGGAAGGAAGATATTTTCAAACCTGTGCTGTGGCAAAACAAGAGCTCTGCTAATCTATTTATAGCACCCTCCCCGACACAAATTTCAGGCTGGTTTCATCTCCTGTCTTGGAAAACTTTTTAGAAGTTTTCATGCTGATAACAGAGGAACGAAACGGAAGAAACACACGGGACTCAGGGCTTTGGAGAGAGATAAGTAAACACTACAGATAAATGTTCCTAGGTCAAATTTTATGAATTGGGTTTACATCCACTTTAAGTCATCCAATAAAGGGTATCATTTGAACTCCAAACTTTCTGCAATTGGATACTTAGTAAAGCCTAATACACACTACTAGTTTTTTTTTGTTCAACCCAGCAGGGCTGAACGAAAAAAAAACCTGACAGCTCAGGAGGAGCCACTGTACTAACAATCCATTGTTAGTACAGTGATCTTCCCTCTTGTACTGGGCACCCCCCCAGATCACTCCAGTCAGTGCTCTCAGCCATTGGAATTGGCTAAGAGCGCTGATTGGGAGCCGATCGGCAGACCTTTTTCGGTTATGCCCTTTAACAGAAGCCGACCGAACAGCCAGCTTCCGTCGGACCGACTGGAGTACACACAGGCCAAATATCGGCTAGTTTTTATTGAACCGGCTGATGCCACCCAACATTCGGCCCGTGTGTACTAGGCTTAAGGCTTACAAAACAATATTAATAATGCATAGTAAGTCCAGAGGTGGGCAACGGAAATGGTGAAGGGTCTCAGGGATAAAACTTATCAGGAACTTAATATGTAAAGTCTGGGAGGAAGAAGGGAGAGGGGAAACATGATTGAAACCTTTAAATACATCAAGTTGGGGAATAAGGTTCACAAGGGCAGTATTTTCAATATGAAAGATCAAGATGTGACCTCAAACTCAAGGTCCTCAAAAAAAGGAATATTCAAAATGAATCTTAGAAAGTAAAATTTTACCAAAATAGTAGTTGATGTTTGGAATAAACTTCCAGCACAGGTAGTGAGTCACTCAACAGTAAGTGCATTCAATTATGCTTGGGACAAACCTAGATCTATACTAAGACCCCAAAAAGTTAAAAAAACAAGCAAACAAAAAAAGCCCCCTAATATGTACCGTCGGGAGGAAAGGAGGGAAAGGGGAGTCATAAGTGAAACCTTAAAATACACCAAGTTGGTGAATAAGGTTCAGGAGGGCAGTAGTTTCAATATGAAGCCAAGATCAAGAACATGGCATGCTTCAAAGTTGATGCTTGGACTAAATTACCAGGTAGTGCGCCACTTAAAGAGGAAGTAAAGTCTTCCTGTTTAATTGTACCTATAGGTAAGCCTATAGTAAGGCTTACCTGTAGGTACTGTAACTATCTCCTAAACTTGCACCATTTAGGAGATATTTACTATATACACTGCCGCCAACGTCATCGGTGCATGCGCACTGAAGGAACGGCGCGCTTGTGCCATTTCTTCAGGGCCAGTGCCTTGACCGGTGGCACCCGCGTGCAGGCGCAGGGGTGACGTCATTGTGGCTTCGGCCAATCACAGCGTCGGAGCCCGCGAACCCGGAAGTAACTCTGGAAAAGATGTGGGCTGTATCAGCGATGTGCCGGTGCCACTGCAGGGTATCATTCTAATTTAAGTATTTAATAATGAGCTAGTATGGGATGCATACTAGCTCATTATGCCTTTGTCTTGCAGGTTTTTTTTGGGGGGAGGGGGGTTGGAGGTTAACAACCTCTTTAATAGAAAGAGGATTCAAACATATTTGGGACAAACACATACATGGTTTTACAATAGTCAATCTACTAATTGACTTCTGTACAACCAGCTTGTTGCATTTTCCTCACTCGATCAGTGCTGCAGGCTATAGCCTACAAGGCTGATCAGTGTATTCTGATGGCGGGGAAGTCTCCCTGCTAAGTTATTGTATTCTGACAGCAGGGGTGTGGATGGGGGTATCAAGTCAGTATTTTTTTTTGTTCAAAAAAGGAAAAAAAGAAGACTGCTAGACAGTTGCCATCTGAAAAAGGTTCCCCTTTGATTGATTTCTTCTTTATCTCTGTACCAGTGACAACTAAAAATGTAGATTTTTCTTCATTTTCAGTCCCAGTCATAATGGTCACAAATGGGAGGGTGAATCTCAATAGCGTGACATAGACAGCAATAAAAAACCTAACACGGCTTCTAATGTCTTCCCCTCACTTGTTGGCTTTCGCTATAATTCTGTTGGATTTTTTTGATTTTCAAGCCCTAAACCCCTGCCGTAATTATCATTGGGGTCCCCAAAGTGTGTTGATAGATAGGGAATTAGAATATGAAAGAACCTCTGATTAGTGGTATGTTTTAGGGCCGGTTCACAATGCAGTGACTTGCGCTCCAACTTGTATCGCCCCAAGCCGCTTGACATCAGTAATTCCATTGAAATGAATGAGAGTCGTCTTAATGTACACTACTGAGGTTCGCTCAGACTTCAGAAAAGGTTCCTGTACTACTTCAAGGCGCCTTCTATCCAACTTGTACCCATAGAATTCAATGGAAGTCGCCTCCAAGTTGGATCCTCATCTATGTTGAAGCGACTTTACAGGAAAAATAAAAGAATTTACCAAAGTACTCCCCACAAATTATCCAGGCAACCCCTTCCCTCCCTTCTCTGGATGGCCACGGACAAAGTCGCCTGGCACGGAGGTCAGTCGTGTTGTAAGTCGCTCAAAGTCACGCTGAAGTTGCCTTGAAGTAGCATTCAAATCGCCTAGCAAAGTCGCTCCTGAAGTAAAATCGCCTATGTGTGATCCGGCCCTTAAAGAGCTTATTCACACTACTTTTGTCTTTATTTTGCTGGATACAATTCTTGTTTTAAGCTTAGAATATGTTGTTTGTTCATCCAAAGCCTGTGATTTAGTTGGGGTGCGTTGTTAGGTAACTGTCCAGCATTGTAAAGATCTTTTTTCTTCCTGTACACTCATACAATGTACAGTCCAATTAGCTCAGTCATAGCCGTAAGTGAACGCCAGCCCTGGGCTTATTGCTGAACGCACGATCAACTGATCGATCAGATTTATCCAAGTTTATCTTGTGCTGGTTTTATCATCTGTGCCTCCTGTGCTAATTTACATCTGTTTGTTTCACCAACCTATTACATGCCTTGACAAATTGCTGTGCCATTCATTTTGAATATCACCGCAACGCAGAAATCTTGCATGTGCTGCATCGCATGGCAACTTACATTATGGCAAAAATGTTGTGATTTTCAGAATGCTTTGGTAGGTCAGAAGCTGCCTTGATGCACACAAATAACACACAATAACGCACAAATAACACACAATAATGCACAGCAGAAATGTGAATGGCCCTCCAGCTGTATAACAAATCTATCCAGTTGCTAGTTTTTCAGGACCATGCACTAGCATTTCCAGCAGTGCAGCCTGTATAGAAATTCACTGTTAGCATTCACAATAAACAGTTAAGTTTTCCTTTGTTCACATTAATGCCCATTATCTTTTGCACAACAAATGAAAATTAAGGTAAAAATCTAAGAAAAATTAAAAAACAAAAACAAAAAAAATTCAGTACATCTGCATCAAAGTATTCCCATGTTTTATCTCTACAAATATTGCAAGTACAGAAAATACCCGTTCAGGGCTGGTGCAAGGATTTTTGACACCCTAGGCGAAACCTAATTTTGCCGCCCCTCCTTGGCTCAGCCTTACCCGCGCCCATCAAATGCAGCCTGACCTGTGCCCATCACATGCAGCCTCACCAGCGCCAATCAATACAGCCTCACCTGTGCCCATGAAATACAGCCTCACCAGTGCCAATCAATACAGCCTCACCTGTGCCCATCAAATACAGCCTCACCAGCGCCAATCAATACAGCCTCACCTGTGCCCATCAAATACAGCCTCACCAGCGCCAATCAATACAGCCTCACCTGTGCCCATAAAATACAGCCTCATCAGCGCCAATCAATATAGCCTCACCTGTGCCCATCAAATACAGTTTCACCAGTGCCAAGCAATACAGCCTCACCTTTGCCCATCAAATACAGCTTCAGGGGGTGGAGCTGCCAGCCGCGGCTCTCCTCTGTCATGACATGCCGATGCATGCAGAGCAGTCAGTGACAGATTAACAGCAGCCAGGCGCCCTAGGTGGCAGTACGCCCTAGACGGCCGCCTACTCTACCTAGTGGTAGAGCCGGCCCTGTACCCATTGATCTGCCAGAAAGCCAGTCTGCTTCTAACTTTCTCTTTGAGCTGACAACATCTGCTACACTGAGGTTCCAAAAGTGTTATCAGCACTGCCCAATTCTTCTCTGCTGGACTACAAAACTCCTCCATTTTTTAGATTTACTCAGACTGTTTACCTATACAGGTTATGGTGAGATGAATCAATGCAATCAAAAAGCCCTTCAACCAAATCAGTGCACAGTCCGGTAAAGCCTTCTTACAACAGAAAGTATTCACACGTCATTCCATCACATATCCCAAAAATTAGAGAATTATTATTATTATTATTATATAGGATTTATATTTATATATATTATTATATATATTAGTATTAGTATATAATATATATTATAAATATTATATATATATATATATATATATATTTATATTCCTCATTTCAAGACAGTGGGTGGAGAAATGCAAATAATTGCATTATGCTTCATTGGCCAGATGCACATGCCAAAACGCTAGTGTACAGCGCAAACATCGCCAGATATTGTGAGTCATTTATTCCAAACACCTTATAGCTGTTTCAGGCTATTTGGTCGTCATCAGTGCAGTGTATGGAAAGCTTGACTTCCATAGAGTAGGGCAGTACAGTGCTTTGAAAAAGTATTCATACCCCTTGAAGTTTTCCACATTTTGTCATGTTACAACCAAAAACGTAAATGTATTTTATTGGGATTTTATGTGATAGACCAACACAAAGTGGCACATAATTGTGAAGTGGAAGGAAAATGATGAATGGTTTTCCAAAATTTTTTTACAAATAAATCTGAAAAGTGTGGTGTGCATTTGTATTCAGCCCCCCTGAGTCAATACTTTGTAGAACCGCCTTTCCCTGCAATTACAGCTGCAAGTCTTTTGGGGATCTCTCTACCAGCTTTGCACATCTAGAGAGTGACATTTTTGTCCATTCTTCTTTGCAAAATCACTCAAGCTCTGTCAGATTGGATAGAGAGCATCTGTGGACAGCAATTTTCAAGTCTTGAAACAGATTCTCAATTGGATTTGGGTCTGGACTTTGACTGGACCATTCTAACACATGAATATGCTTTGATCGAAACCATTCTATTGTAGATCTGGCTGTATGTTTAGGGTCATTGTCCTGCTGGAAAGTGAACCTCCGCCCCAGGTCTCAGGTCTTTTGCAGACTCTAACAGGTCTTCTTCTAAGAATGCCCTGTATTTGGCTCCATCCATCTTCCCATCAACTCTGATCAGCTTCCTGTCCCTGCTTAAGAAAAGTATCCCCACAACTTGATACTGCCACCACCATGTTTCACAGTGGGGATGGTGTGTTCAGGGTGATGTGCAGTGTTAGTTTTCTGCCACACATAGCATTTTACTTTTAGGCCGAAAAGTTCAGTTTTGGTCTCATCTGACCAGAGCACCTTCTTCCACATGTTTGCTGTGTCCCCACATGGTTTATTACAAACTGCAAACAGGACTTCTTATGGCTTTCTTGCCACTCTTCCATAAAGGGCAGATTTTATGGAGTGCATGATTAATAGTTGTCCTGTGGACAGATTCTGTCATTTACATTTTTGGTTGTAACATGACAAAATATGGAATGTGGGGTATGAATACTTTTTCAAGGCACTCTATAACCATAAAGATTATGGTCAGAAGGGACATTCACACAGTAGGTGTGGGAAGAAGAAGAACAGAGGTAGCCGACCCAAGCACACTTCAAAGAAAGCCTATATTAAGATGCTGACACTGTTGATCTCTGATTCTGAAAATGCCAGTTGCCTGGCTTGCCATGCTGAACTAATGGTTTCAGTACTCTCTGAATTACTGGCTCAGAACAAATATGCAGATTAAGAGTTCTGACTATCTTTGACTTTCCTGATCTATGTGTTTGTTCTGGGGTCAGTGACTTGGAAAGTACTAAAAACACTGATTTAAAATAACAGCCAAGGCAACCAGCATTTTCAAAGGGAAGTCACCAACGACTGCTTCTATATTTGTCCCAGGACAAGTTTCCTTGAGATTTTTTTAATGTTATATTGAATGCACTGGTGTTAGGGGAAGTTTTTTTTTAGGTCAGGCAGAGTTCAGATGTGTATTAGAAGGCTGTTGGAGCTTCCGAGAGCAGCAGATTCCTAAACTGCATGGCACACACCTTTAGATGGCATGATAGTACAGCTGCACTGGCCCTGACACATCTCCAAGATGCATGAGCATTTTGGGGTTGATTTACTAAAGCTGGAGAGTGCAAAAATTGGTGCAGCTGTGCATGCTAGCCAATCAGCTTCTAACCTCAGCTTGTTCAATCAAGCTGTGACAATAAAACATTGAAGCTCATTGGTTTCTGTGTGGAGCTGCACCCAATTTTGCACTTTCAAGCTTTAGTAAATCAACCCCTATGTGTCAGAAAATTGCCCAAGTGCTCTAAATCTGCATGATTATCCCCTAAGCATAAATCCCCCTCCTCCCAGTACAAATCGCCCCTCCTCCTGAAATCCCCTCTCCCAGTACAAATCTTTGCCCCCCCATCCCACAAATCCCCCCAGCACAAATTCGAACTAACTTGTTCGACTCCAATCTTCGACTAACCGATCGTACGTGTCGACGTGGTTAAAAACGTGAGAGGTCGAAATCATTTAGTTGGGGTTTTACGAGTACGTAGAACCTCTACACAGTCCCGGTCACGTCGACATGATAGTACGGTAGATTTCCACACACGGTACGTCAAATCCTTAGACGACGAGAGCCTTCGAGG
>BLSH010424549.1:926964-950528 GCA_018402905.1 Glandirana rugosa | reverse complement strand
CCAAATACCCCCTTCCAACACAAATCCCCCCCAATCCACTCATGGTGTCCCCCCATCTCACATGATACCACAATGCCCAGGGTAGGCGCCGGTCCTGCCCACCCATTGTCCTGGCCCTGGTCAGGGCTCATGTTAATGGCTGTTTAAGAGGCTTGCTTGTTCTCCCCAAAGTGCGCAGCAGTCCTGCTATGTGCTCCTGTGCTTGGCTGTTTTGTCATGTGAAGTGCGCAGCTTCCAAACAGCATACTTACCTACCCCATTGAAATCCATGCGTCCGGCACCCTGCATGTAGATTAGGGGCCAGGCGTATGGATTAGGGGGGGTGGCTCCCCTGCTCCCCTAGTGGATGGGCCACCACTGCCTTTGGATATAGTGGGAAAGGATTGCAATCTCTGTCTGGTTTTAATGCTATCTGCGGCTCTGATTTTCCCTCACAGTGACAACATTTTGAAAAGAAAAAGCGAGGGGAAATCTCCAACAGGGACATAGATATTAGCTGCCAGGGGTTCTAGCCTTCCTCTACTGTACTGAAAAGCTCTAAACTACTGCTTTTAAAGGGTTACTAAACTCAGGAGGCTGCATTCACTATATCTGGTCTCCCACAGTACACAGGACATGGAAATGCAGTTATTTTAGTAAATATAAACTGCTAAATTCCTTTTCTCATCAGCAGTATATAGCAGTCTTGTGACTTCTATCAGTGTCTGGTTAAAGCTTGTAGGAGGAGTTTTCATTCTCCCCTGATTGTCCTATGAGGCTGCAGGACCCCTGATCCTCTGTCTGGACAGTGCTGATTGGTCCTGTTCTAATCACATGCACTCTCCCAAGAAAAAAACTCTCTAGCAATACACACCAATCTGAGCATGTGCTGCTTGCCCCCAAGGCTCTGTGCTATCAGCAGATAGATTGGGGACAGTGGAAAAAGGGGAGGATCAGAGAAGACAGGATCAAACAGCCTTTTTACACAATGCAGTGAGTATAACAAGCAAGCTTTACTGCATATACAGACTGATTTTACTGTTGTGGGTTTAGTAACACTTTGGGTCCTTTTACAAGGGGGTTCGCCCAGTGGACTCCGCTTTGCTCAGCAGGGGATCGTTTCGCTGATCCCCACTGAGCAGGCAGATGACAGGTCAGTCTCTGCTCACTGTGCAGGGACGGACCTGTCAGAGTCCCATTGTCCTCTACGGGGAGATCGGATGAAAATGGCCCGTCTGTCTACTTTCATCTGATCCCATCCGTTCTGATCCACCAGACAAATGGAAAATAGGGTCACTATCCATCTGGATTTCACGGACAGGATCGGATTGGATAGCAGTGGGTGTCAGCGGACATGTCACCACTGACATCCACCGCTCCATAGGAGTGAATGGAGGCTTCGATCAGGTCTGCCTGAAAAACTGACAGGTGGACCTTATCGGAAAGTCCACGTGAAAGGGGCCTATTACTTGTACCTAGAAGTATGCATACAGTACGGCTAACCTGTAGGTACAATTAATGTTAGTGCACATTTAGGAGGTATTCACATCAGCAATAAGCAATGATGTCAGCGGCACGTGCGCATTGGCACTCTGCTTTCAGGGCACCATGGAATGAAGAGTGCAGTGCCGTGATCATGGCTCCCACGTGACCTCATTGCAGTCCGCTCATTCAAATGATTGTGTGAACCCGGAAGGAAGACCAGGGGAAGATGGAAGTACCTGCAGTGGTGACATGGTATATCTACCATAATGTGCTAGTATGCAGTTCATACTAGCACATTATGGCATTAGCCTACAGGGGGCCAGGATATTTTTTTTTCATGAAGCATTTACTACCGCTTTAAATTCTGTCTGTATGTTGGAGATTTTCCCACACATCCTATCTGTGTAAATAGTTTTTCCCCGGACAGTGAATGAGGGGAAGCTCTGTGACGGCGCCCCAGACAGCAGTAAAGACTGGGGTTCTAATCATTCTCCACGCTATCCAAAGCCAAAGAAAAAAGAGTTGGCTGGACGTACAAGGCTGCCTGATGTAAGCAGGAATCAGATAGCCTCTTAACAGCTCCTCACCATGTGAACGCATGCAGTTAGACCCCCACAACATGGCCACGGGAGTCTGCAATCTCAAACCCTTCTCTATACTCTAGTGAGCAGTAAAAAGTTATAGACTCTGGCTGCCATTTTGTGAGAGTATGTATCCTAATTTGTACCGGGTTAGCCATCGACAAAAGAAGACGTTTGGGTTCAGGGTGATATCATCTATTGGCCAGATAAATAGGTCGTAGTATAAGTTTTGGCTTCTTCAGTAGGCAGTCTCATCTCTGTCTGAAGAAGAGGTCAATGTGCCTTGAAAGCTTGCTCTACTGTCTATAAATGACACCATAATTCTCATGTAGGACACTCTGAAATGAGGACTTTCCAAAAGGAGCTCACGGCATCTGCATAGCTTTTTAGCAGACAAAAAATTATGGCAAGGATAGGCTCCCTAGGAAATAAAATACAATTATTAAAAAGAGCCGTTGGGCCAGCCTAGTATTGCTACCACAGCACTGCTAATCAGTTTACTTATTTTAAATTGTAAAAGTCTTTGCAGCTGAGGTTGAAAGGAGCCCCATCATCTTAAAAAATATCAGTAAGACCCCTTTCACACCAAGGCGTTTTTCAGGCGTTTTTGTGCTAAAATTAGCACATAAAAAATGCTCCCCATGCATCTCAATGGATGCTTAAACACCCAGGTGTCGCACTTGCTAGGCGTCGCTAAAAGTCCTGCAAGCAGCATCTTTTCAGCTTGTTTCGTGCACTCAAAAACGCCCATGTCCATTGAAAATAATGGTTAAGCGTTTGAAAAGCGCATAGAATGTGCAATGAGGCTGTGGGGAAGGTCACATGATGGGAATGCTACAGCAACACGAATTGTCCTCTGGTGGAGTGCATATGTTAGGATGCACCCAATAGCGACGTCTCTGCCTCTGTTAGAGGATATTTTCCCCAAAAAGTAACACAAACATCAGGGGCAGCTCATAATACTCCATCTTCAACCTGCACTCTCTCTTCCCCCACGAGATACCAGGAAGTGAACAGAATGTGATGTAGAGGGGTGGGGTTGTTAGCCAATACCAATGCTTCAAAAGTGCTTAAAAAGTGCTATTTTTAGCACTAGCGCTTCTAAAGTGCGGCAAAAACGCACACTTAGCTCATGGCGTTTCACAGGCATTTTTACAACGCCTTGGTGTGGAAGGGGTCTAAAAGATATTGCTCAACTGGTTTGCTGGATTGTAAACCCACATTGTTTTTCACCTTAATGCATTCCATGCATTAAAGTGAAAAACCTTCTGCGCTGCAGCAGCCCCCCAGATCCCTCCTTTTTCTTACCAGAACGGGCCCAGAAGCTCCAGCCGATGTCATGGGTCCTCATTGGATAGAATGATAGCAGCAGGAGCCATTGGCTTCCACTGCTGTCAATCAAATCCAGTGACACGGGAGCCGGGGAGCAGGCTAAGTCCTGTTGTCTGTGTCAATGGACGCAGTAGGACTCAGGAGTGCGCTCGCACGGGTGCCCCCATGGAACTCGGCTCTCCGTGGGGGCACCCTATGAAGAGGTGGGGCCAGGAGTGCCACTGGGGGACCCCAAAAAAGGAGGATCAGGCTGCTCTGTGCAAAACCTTTGCACAGAGCAGGTAATTATTACATGTTTGTTTTTTGTTTTTTTTTAAATTAACCTTTACAATCACTTTAAGCCTTCTTCTGGGTCATTGAAGTGTCACTTAACCCACATTCTAAAAAACTATTAATAAATTGTGTATTACATGCTGTTCATAGTTACTCAGCCACTATGGGATTTGTTTTCTGTATGCTGCAAAAAACCTGGTTGATCCTGCTGCTCTCTATCTCCCCCTCCTGTTTATGTCCCCAATTCATCTAGGGATTTGGCAGCTGTGGTGGCAACTCTGCACATGCTCAGTTTTCAGTGAGTTTCTATGCTGAGCATTTCCTCTCTATCACATCTAAGCAGCCCATGTGACTAGTCACACATTTGGGTGTATACACAGTGATAAATGACAGCCCACTCCCTCCCTCCACCTTCATGCCCACTAACCAGCTAAACACAATGGGAGTGGGATGTTACATGTAGATTAATGATGGCTTCACCTCCCTCTTATTCTAAGACACAGGCTAGAGGGGCGTGACATAGTCTATGAGGAAACAATACCACACATTTATCATAGGGCGGTTTACATATTATTTATTAATTTTTCCCATTGCTAATTTGCACATCATAACGTTTAATCTCAGCACATTACGTTGGGGTGTATTTAAAGGGACACACACCACTAAAAACAAGCAGCGCCACACTCATTTCCTTCATACTATTCATTGTTTACTCCACCATGGTGGTAGTTTCATTGAGGGCAGCAGCTTAACAACACCATCCTATCACGTTGTCCATAGCATGGAGCAAATTCCTTTTTTTCTGATTGAAAAATCAGCTCGGGTCCTGACATCGCTGGATCCCTAGACCACTAAGTGTCCTAATATTAAAAGCCAGCAGCTACAGTATTTGTAGACTGGAGCGCCACTTTAAGCATGCATTTGATGTAATGTATGCGTCACAAATGTTTGTTAATGGTGTCGTATGACTTTAAATGGTTGGATGCCATTATCCCAGAGAAATACTTAGGATACAGTGAGGCTGTGCTCACAACGTAGCGGTTCCTATCGGTATAATATATTCAGCTACCACAGGAAGGTCACGGCAAGCACAGAATTGCCCTACAGATCAGTCATACCTGTTTATAACTTTGCCCAGCAGTGCGGTATGTTGTATAGAAAATGCAGCCTGTATGAGTTACTCCATCAATGTGCATTTTGAGAGTCCACAGAAATGAATAGCAATGCAGAAAAATACACTTGTGTCTAGCAGAGAGGGATTTTTTTTTTTTTTAGACAAAAGCATGCAGAAAGGCAACAAAACACATTCATGCATGTTAAAGCTTGTCAGCACATCAACTTGGATGCATTAAAAAAGCCTAAAGTTGTGCAATGTACAGTGTATGTGAACCCAGAATCTTTTTTGGTATGTTTGCCATCATTCTTCGCTGTATAGAGTTTTGCCACACAAATACTTTTTTTGTGAATGTGTTGTAAAGTTTCTTGCCTGCAGATTTTACCAGTCACAACACTTCCTTTTGAAGGCTGACAACGCTGGGATATTGACTCCTAAATGTAACAACAGTGTCCGCCTGCCATTTGGGCTCTTTTGCTTGGCTGTTGGGCTATTTATTTGAAAGGCTTGATATGTAGCCCAACAGCCACATGAAGGGGCTTGCATGACAGGCTGACAACACTGCTGTTAATGGAGAGGCAGTTGCTTAGCGTGGTCAGTTTGCAACAGGAAGCACTATTATTGGCAGAATCTCCAGATAAGAAACTTAAAACAAGAATTTGGGCTCACATACACTCCCAGATAGCAAGTGATTGTGCTTCAAGTTTGAATATGACTTGCTAAGCTATTGCTAGACTTGTTAGGCTTCACAAGTTTGTTGCACAATTGCATCAAGTCCACATTGCATGACTCCAGATCAACTTTCATTGCAAACATTCTGCGAGACTGCTGCAAGTTCTGGTTCAGTTATGTTGTGCAATAGTCATCCCACCACAGGGGTCACTGTTGCTGAATTTTCATGCTGTAGACTTGCAGAGCTCTTGCTGTAGACTCATCACTGCAACTTTAACCACTTGCCGACCGCCAACCGCAGGTTGACGGCGACAAGGTGGTTCGTTATCGCAAATCGCCGTCATACGACGGCGGCTGTGATAACGCGCACTGTGAGCGCGCGCGCGCCGCCGGAGGCGCGCCCGCGCGCTCACTGTGTTCGGGGAGGGCCAGGGAGCGGGTGCGGCGGCTTCGATTGCTACCCGCGATGGCCCCCCCGGAGCGAGTGAGCGGAGGTCCGTGTATATAAACACGGACCTCCGCTCTGTGTGAGGGGGAAGGGCTGTGATCACAGCCTTCCTTTACGTGAAGGCTGTGATAACTTCCCTTCCCCTGTTAGGGCATCCCCCATACAGTTAGAACACGCCCAGGGAACATAGTTAACCCTTAGCGCGCCCCCTGCAGGTTAACCCCTTCACTGCCAATGGCATTTACACAGTAATCAGTGCATTTTTATAGCACTGATCGCTGTATAAATGCCAATGGTCCCAAAAAAGTGTCAAAATGGTCCGCCATGTCCGCTGAAATATCGCAGTACCGCAAAAAATCGCAGATCACCGCCATTTTTAGTAAAAAAAAAAAAAAAAATAAAAACCCCAAAAATGAATTCTCATCATCCGTAAACGTGGCCACTTTTGCGCAAACCAATCAATAAACGCCGATTGCGATTTTTTATATCCTCAAATATGAGGAAGAATATAAATCGGCCAAAAACGGTGAAAAAAAATGTTTTTTTATATTTTTTTTTTGGATTTGTATTCTAGCAAAAAGTAAGAAATTTGGGTTTTTTTGCAAAATTGTCGCTCTTCTTTTGTTTATAGCGGCGATCAGAAATGACGCAGAGGTGATCAAATACCACCAAAAGAAAGCTCTGTTTGTGGGAAAAAAAGGACGCAAATTTCGTTTGGGTACAACGTCGCACGACCGCGCAATTGTCAGTTAAAGCGACGCAGTGCTGAATCGCAAAAAGGGCTCCGGTCCTAAAGCTGGAAATCCTTCCGGGGCTGAAGTGGTTAAAGTGGTTGTAAAGCCGCCCCCACTCCCCCCCCCAAAAAAAAAAAATGTGCAAAGCAAAGGCATAATGATCTAGTATGCATTGCATACTAGCTCATTATGAAACACTTACCTTAGAACGAAGCTGTTGCAGCGGTCTCGGCACACCGCTGTGACCGGCGACATCCTTCTTCCGGGTCTGCAGCTCCGTCAAATCACAGCGCGGGCTGCAGCGCTGTGATTGGCGGAGCCGCGCTGACATCACTCCCGCATATGCGCACGGGAGCCATCGTTTACGGCACGAATACAGAAGAAACGGCACCCTGGGCTACCCCGGGTGCCGATTTTTCAGTGCGCACGTGCCAATGACATCGGCACATGCAAATACAGGGGATATCTCCTAAACCGACCGTACAGGTTTAGGAGATATTTCCTGGACCTACAGGTAAACCTTATTGTAGGCTTACCTGTAGTTTAAAGTGGTTATCATGAGCTGACAACCACTTTAATCTTGCTAGAGATTTGCCACGCAAATTTGCTCCAAACTGGAAAACTGTCAACTAGAACTTGTGCTTCAAGTGCTCTGCAAGTGTACAACTTGCCGGTAAAAATGTGCAGCAAGTTAACAGACTTACAATTCAACACTGCCGCAAATTTGTGGCAAGTTATCCTTGCTATCTTGGCTAATGAATCCAACCTGAAAGTTTCCATTTTTGGGTAAGAAAGTTATACAGTAGGTGTGAGGACATTTAAACAACAGTCCAAACACAAGAATAAACAGGGTGTTGGATTTGGATCTATTAAAAAGGCCACTGAAATTGTCACTGGGTACATTGGCTCCAGTTTAGCAGCACAGAACGAGGCCACCCTCAGGCAAAAAGAGAAAGGATCCAGAGTTATGGCCCGTACACATGATCCGAAAATTGGATGAAAAATACCGCATACGAAGCGATCGTACGATAATCGGATCGTTAGTACACAGCTTACGAGAGCCGATCAAGACAGTTCATCAGATAATATTCGATCGGACATGCATGAAAATTTTGATTGCATGGTGCCCGATCGTACGATTTTCGTTTAATCAGTACAGTTGTCATCCGACAATACAATACAAATGCACTACAACACATGACATCACTTCCGATTTTTTATTCTGTTGTACGAGAATATTCGTGACTTTAGTACACTCTTCCGATTCGATCTGAGATTAGCATGCAAAAGAAAACGGACGATCTGTCGTCCGATTTTCGGATCGTATGTACGGGGCATTATGAACCCACACACATAAAACCCAACGAGTACACCAAACAAACATCCAAGAGTCCAAGGCAATTTAATGATAAAATTGATTCATAGTGTAAAAGAGGCAACATATTTAGGGGATCAAACACACTCCCCGTCCATCAGGGCTGCAGAACAAGTACAAATACAAAGTCATACATCTAAAAATAAAAGGTCATAAATCTAAAAGATATTACAAATCAAAAAGTAATGAATATAAAAGTTGAAAGGTACTGTATATACACCCATATATGTAATTTCTGATTCCAACAGGCTGCATAGACAAAACATTCTGTAGGCAGACAGTGGCCATTATCAGGTTATTCTTCTTCTTTTTTTTAAAGCATATTTATTTGTGAATTAATTATAGATATCTGTGTTAACGTTGGTCTGAATTGTTCCAGAATAGTGATGCCTGTCATTGTTCTAGACAAATGCTAAAACATAATAATGTTATATTCAGACATTTGTAAAATAGGCTTGCCAATTTTTTTTCATACACCCATGTCTTTTCATAGTGGATTATGTAAGCAGGTTTAACTTTGTTTTAAATATACAGTCTAACATATGGGAATAGTTTATATTGTCCAGAAAGTATGTATTGTCTGCATATTTATATTTCAGCATACATTGTTGCCATGAGACTTCTGCTGGAATAGGTTTGAATGTGTCTGGAATTTATTGGAGAATGGTTGTGCTCAGAAGGTATCCTAAGAAAAATGGGACATGGCCACCAGTCAGGTGTAGGCTTCAGCTGTATAACGTGCTAACGTTAAAAGTGATCGTAAATGCTTATTTTTGTTCTTTGCTTCTTTTTTCTTTAAATAACAAACAGGTAACTTACCTGCTCTGTGCAATGGAATTGCTCAGAGTGGCCCCAAACCTCCTTTTCTCGGGTCCCCCCACAAGCTTATGGCTCCTCTTCCCTGGGGACTGCTCCCATAGAAAGTCACTGTGTGGGCTTACTCCCGAGCCTGTCGGGTTGAGGTCAGGACTCTGTGCAGGCCAGTCAAATTGCTCCACCCCAAACTCACTCATCCATGTCTTTATGGACCTTGCTTTGTGCACTGTTCCAAATCATTCAGTGGAGAGTAGATTATGGCGTGGGGTTGTTTTTTAGGGGTTGGGCTTGGCCCATTATTGCCAGTGAAGGGAACTCTTAAAGCATCAGCATCAGACATTTTGGACAATTTCATGCTCCCAACTTTATGGGAACAGTTTGGGGATGGCCCCTTCCTATTCCAACATGACTGCGCACCAGTGCACAAAGCAAGGTCCATAAAGACATGGATGAACGAGTTTGGGATGGAGGAACTTGACTGGCCAGCATACAGTCCTGACCTCAACTCAATAGAACACCTTTGGGATGAATTAGAGTGGAAACTGCAAGCCAGGCCTTATCCACATGAGTGCCTGATCTCACAAATGCGATTCTGTAATGCCTTGTACACAAGGTGCGACGGTCGTACGACCAGACGTCCAAAATCATATGTTGGCTGTTGTGTCTCGCATACTGACGTGCACTAAGCGATCGCACGACCAAGCCTAACGTGGTGATGTGCTACGAGCGTATAACAAGGAAGTTCAGGTGAATGTGATTTGTGAATTAGGACGTATGTTTACACGAACGGACACTTCCGTTCCTGACTTCTGAGCATGCGTGTTTTGCACGTACAGCTTTGTTGGGCCAACTTCTCTGTACACACGAGTCAACAGTCGTAAAACCTCTTGTTGTACAACAAAAGTTTTCTAGTCTGCTCATCCAACTTCTGTTGTACAACCGTTGCACGCCGGCTGTTGTAATCCCGCGTACTAACGGTCGGATGATCGTACAACAGGCTGTTGTACGACCGTGGTTGTACAACTGTTGTACCGTGTGTACGGGCCTTAAGAATGGTCACACATTCCCATAGAACAACTCCTAAACCTTGTGGACAGCCTTCCCAGAAGAATTGAAGCTGTTATAGCTGTAAAGGGTGGGCCAACTCAGTATTGAACCCTACGGACTAAGATTGGGATGCCATTAAAGTTTATGTGTGTGTGAAGGCAGGCGTCCCAATACTTTTGGTAATATTTCAGTAGAAGCTGGTTACCATGCACAGCTGCACCAGATTTTGCGCTCTCCAGTTTTAGTAAATCAACCCCATTGTGTTTTAGCAAAGTTTAATATCCTGTGAGTTTTTATTTTTTTGCCATCTGTGTCCCTTTGGGGAGATTTCCCTTTACGTCCTGTCCCATAGCCAAAACAGGAAGTGAGAGGAAATATCTCCAAAGTGAGGGTGACACTAAGGTCACGGAACTAGTGTCCTCATTGGAAAATGTCCCCTCTGTTACTGTTCTGGTGTCAACCTAAAATTTGGGGTTTTATTTTACTCGCATTTTTGATGATAACGGTAAAAAGGAAAGAGAATGCGAATCTCCCTAACGGGAGCACAGACATCAAAAGAACCCCGAAAAACTGACAGGTGTTCTAATCCCTCTCCACTCCATCCAAAAAAAAATGTAAAAAGTTATACTTTAAGTAAGATAACCTCTAAGAAAAAAGGGTCAGTGGTGAATTTTTAAAGATAAAGTTAGGGTGAAGGCAAGGACTAAGGCTTTAGGTATAGGTTGTTTTAGGGTTAAGGTGAAGCTGTAAGTGTTATTTAACAGGGTTTAGGTTATATTTCAGGGCTCAGGTGAGATGAGACTTATGTCTTAAGATCAGTCAAAAGGCAGGTAAAATTTAGTGATTCGGATTGGGGGTATGTCGAGTAACTTTACATTTGCACTTGCTCATCACTGAAAATATTGCACCAAGAGTTCTCAGTACAAGAAACCACTGCACTCAGAACGTAATGAATGAATAACAGTATATGTGGTGGCATTAGTTTTATACTTCCCAGATAGTTTGTAAGTAAGCCTTTAAGGCTCGTATACACTATAAGAAAATTGGGCGTACATTTTCGTCCAAAGAATTTTCGTTTGATTTTCGTATACTACTACTACTACTACTACTACTTTCGACAGCCGCTTCTGAATTTTCATACGAAAATTCCCAAAGGGACAAACTCCAAAATATTACGGGAACAGAATGAGCGATTTCCGATTATTGTGTACCATTTTCGTATTATTTTCATACAAGAAAAATCAGAAAAGAGAGACTGCGCATGGTAAGAAACAATAAATAACAAAAAAAAAAAAGCCTTTTTCGTACGAGCATATTCATACCAGTTTTCGTTCATCGGTTCTGATTTGCTGTGAAATGAGGAAAATTGGACGGTCTTTCACCCAATTTTCTTATAGTGTGTACCTCATTTAAGATGTAACTTTTTCTGGCTTTAGTATAATGTTACATTAATGTTATTGTGAAGGCTGCTACCTATCGCAGTTGATAATCCCATTCACTGCAAAAGTGGCAGGCTGAGCTATATACCCTGATCTGTGAGGCTGAGCTATATAACCTGATCTGTGAGGCTGAGCCATATACCCTGATCTGTGAGGCTGAGCTATATACCCTGATTTGTGCAGGGCCGGCTCTACCACTAGGCGGAGTAGGCGGCCGCCTGGGGCGCACTTGCGCCCAGGGCGCCCAGTCCCGGCCCATATACTACCCCAGCCTGTCTATATACTACCCCAGCCTGTCCATATATTACCCCAGCATGTCTATATACTACCCCAGCCTGTCCATATACTACCCCAGCCTGTCCATATACCTGTGGACCATGGCTGGCATGAGGAATTGAGCTGGTACCACCATTATTTGTCTTTAGGCCAGGTCCAGAGGCACAGGTGCGGGCCTGTGGACCACGGCTAAAGAAATAGGTAGAGAGGCACTGCAAAAATCTCCACCTCCGCCACCTCCACCGTATACATAGACAGGACAAATTGGGTGGAGTCAGGGGCGGAGCCAAAGGAGGTGCAAAATTAGGTTTCGCCTACGGTGTAAAAAATCCTTGCACCAGCCCTGGATTTGTGAAGCTGAGCTATATACCCTGATCTGCGAGGCTGAGCTATATACCCTGATCCGTGAGGCTGAGCTATATACCCTGATCTGTGAGGCTGAGTTGTATACTCTGTCCTGTGATGCTGGGCCTGTATACTTCTGTTCTGTGATTCTGGGACTGTATACTCTGTCCTGTGATGCTGAGCTGTATACTCCTGACACTATGGGTGGAAGCAAGTGGAATACAGGGGACGAAGTGGGTGGATTTTAGGTATATGGGATGTGGTTTATGAGAAGTGGGAGGGGTCACAAGGGAAGGGCGTGGTCTGGCACCCCCCCATCCTAAAACTTCACCAGCCGCCACTGATGAAAACTGGCATTGTGCTTTCAAGGAAACCCTTAACAGCTTAATTAATTTGCCCATTCAAATTGAAATATGATTATGTATTTGAAGCTTTTTGATAGAGCTACAGATTGTGTCAGCTCTAGATAATAATGATACTATTTATGGATTTTTTTCTATAACATCAAAAAATAGTGGCCTTTACAAGTGGGACAAATATCTCCAGAGCTCAATTAGTAGATATACTGTGGTTGATTTACTAAAACGGGAGAATGCAAAATCTGCTGCAGCTCTATATAGTGTCACTGCCATACAGTACTGTACAGGAAAATAACAGGATATAAAAAAAGTCCTAGCGTTAAACAGTGACAAGGTACCCAAAGGGACAATTAAATTATAATGATCATTTATAATGATTGTGTAATACCTTCTCAGAACATTATCTTATTGCCAACAAAACATTGAAGTATCAGATATATGTATTCCCTTTAGTGGCGTTAGGCAGATCCCTCCCAAGTAGCCAATGTGCCTGCCGACTCCTGGATTTGGACTGAATTGTCCCCAAATTAAAAATAAATTTGTTCACCCCTGCTCTTTAGTATACACTCATTGCATGGGCTATGGTTTGCTTAGCCCAAGTTCCTGGCTTATTTAACACGAACAGTCGGCTAAATTTTTCATGACCAATCACCTTTCTTCTGCTTTGGTGGGTTACCATTATCTGCACATAATGTATCCAAGCAAACTGGTTAAGACTTTTGGACCTGATATGACATTCATGTTTGCACTGATATGCATACATATGAGAGGTATCATATTAGAGTGCATGTCAGTGCGTTCAGCAAACAACCACAGGACCTGAAAAAAAATCAAAGCCAGCAACTTTCTTTATTCCTCACTGAATGAGCGTGACTACTTTTTTTCTGACAGTATCCATTGACAGTTCAGTCATCATCAACCAAACATGACCCTCTTCATAAAGTACAAAATACTCTGCTTTTGATCTAGATTTCTGATTACAATCACCTGTGCTCAGTCAATTAACTTTTTAAAAGGAGTTACTTTAAATAAACCTGTCACTAATTTGGGTAGTTTAAATAGAAAGCACAATGAAAAGATCCATAAACACTCAGTAAACCTATGGATATAGTCTACTGAAGGTATATCTAAATGAACAAATGAACGTAAAAGCTGAGCTTTTACCTTGCAACTTCTAAAAACTCCATATTGCCATTTTTACATGTATAACTGTCCGCCAAGTTACAGCTTCACCATCAAAGCATGGCTGGTCATTGAACCTTGCTAGTGTTGCAGTTTCATAGAACTTGTGTATTTTTGTGCCATTGGCTGAAAGCACTGATTGGTCGGCAGGCCTTTTTCAGTCACAAGCCTTCGACAGAAGCCGACCAAATGGCTGGTTTCTGTGAGACCGGCTGCCATATACATGGGCTGAATGTCATCCAGTTTCTATTGAACCGGCCGATGCCGGCCGACATTCGGTCCGCATGTACTAGGCTTTAAAGCCACAACTATATTAACCAGTAACCTTGCCCAAAGATGACATGTAGACAGATTAAGTCGAAAAGAGCGAGGCCACGGCTTTATTTGCAAAACAAGCAATTTCCATCATAAAACCAGTGCCAATCACAGTTATACTGTGAGTATGCTTGAGCATTAACGTGACCTAGTCTAAAAGGTCTGTCTTTACCATGAGTGCCAGACAGACATTAGACTCATCCAACTTTCACTTACGGGCATAGCCCATTAAGGCAACATTTAATGCTGTTAAGGTAAAAAAAATGCTGATAATGCTGTGATGATCAACAGGACAGGTGGGCAGGCAACTCTTCAGAAGCTGAGGCTCCTCATGTCACAGATGATTTATATCAGCATAATTTAATAGAGTTCTGGCCCGGCCCCCTCTTCCTGTGTTTAGGTAGCCAATCACTTTTGAGCCAATTTCACTTGTTGTATATGTCCACATCCAATTCCTGAGCCTTGCCCCCCATCAGTCAAGGCCCCCTTTCCCTATGGGCTCAAGGGTCCTTCATGACTGCTGAGGAGCAAAAGCTTAAAGCCACAATTGCATTAACCAATAACCTTTCCCAAAGACGACACGTAGACAGATTAAGTTGGAAAGAGCTACAGTTATCCTATGAGCGCGATTGAACTTTAACTTGACCTAGTCTAAAAGGTCTATCTTTACTATGATTTCTGGACAGACATTAGACTGACCCAACATTTACTCAAGACCATAGCCCATTAAGGTAGCATTTAACGAAAAGGAGAGGTAAAATAAAGACGCCACCCGCAAGTCAGTAGATAATGCCTGGTACACGCAATGAGATTATCAGACAAATGATGGCCCATTTTTTGGGGGTTTTTTTTGCATGCTAGTCTCATATCGAAAATGAAGAGATTACTAAAGTTACGAAAATTCTCATACAACAGAGTAAAAATACGGAAGTGCTGTAATGTATTGTATTTGTATTGTATTTTCGGGAAAACTGCACTCATTAAATGAAAATCGTACGATCTGGTATGGTACGAAAAACATTTTCGCACGTGGCCCATTGGATAATTTTGCATGAATTGTCATGATCGGCTCTTGAAAGATGTGTAATAACAATCAGATTATCGTACAATCAATTCGAAAGCTGTTTTTTGGTACGATTTTCTGATCGTGTGTCCAGGCCTTAACAGCCAGCTCCTCTTCCACACCAGCTTGAAGGCCAAGGTTAAAAATGCCAAGGCCATTGTTTAAGTGAACATGATCAAATCTTAACATGTTATCATTCTCACACTCCAAGTCCCTGTGACAGACAACAATCTCCCCAATTCTCCAAACTAATTTTGAAACCAGATCATTAAAGGATAAGTTCACCTTTGGGAACATGTTACATGTTCCACCTGTTTTTAAGGTGGAACATGTAAAATGTTCCCAATGCTGCAGCCGCTGTGTGATCCCCCACCCCCTTCCTGTGACAGCAGTAGAGGAAAAGTTCCCTGTACTTGTTGACACTTTTTGAAATCAGTGGGGCTCTGCCCACACGGGCGCGTCATTCATTCACACAGCTATCTGTGTGAATGAACTACAGGTAACCACAACTATTGCGGTTGTTGGCTTGTAGTTCTCAATGAACTGCCATGGTGCTGTGGAGTGCCTGTGGTAGTTTGTTGATTTTTCCTGTCAGGTTGTACTTGCTTGTCCATACAGGATGGATCTACGGGCACACAGATACTCTGACAGATCTGGAGGAGGCCTGCATGGCACCAGTGACCTGCTGATCGCTGGTGCAATGCTTCATAGGCTCCAAAAAAAATAACTGCAAATTTTTTTACCTGCAAAAAAATGTGCATTTGTTATATTTTTCTAAAAAGTGAACTTATCCTTTTACCTGAAACGTTCTAGGCATGGGCCAGGAATGTGGACAGCACACACCAAACAAGGGACAATTTCGAACCAAACTATAACTACTTCAGTGAAGGCAGCACAACAATGATCAATGTCTTGTTTTATCAAAGAAATCAGGTCCACTTATTGTAAATATCCAACCCCCTGCATGCATGATAAAGACCATGGGGCTAGAGACATATTTGCGTAGGTGAAGGCATTCAGGTAACACCTGTGACCAGCACAAACCTCTCAAACTGAGCTTGCAGACTCTGGCAATTTTAAAGGCGAAACCCAAGTTCTTCCCATAGCTTCGTACATCGATGCAATGCGAGGCCCAATGAATGAAGGAGTCACCAATAATCAAGTTCAAAGCCAGAGGGGAGCCTAGAATTTATAACAAAAGTTGTGGGTGAACATACAAAGAAAAGCAAGAAGATTCCCACCTACCCAAATGTTGAAGTTCTACATCTGAAAAACCCATGCCAGAAACAGCAGTAGCCACACCAATATGGAAAAAGTGTGTTGAGAAGTCCCAACTTCCAGAAGCAGAGATGAAAAATGCACGAGAATTGAAATCTGCTCAAGTTGAAAGAAACAGCGTGGACCAGGGAAGTTCTCTCACTGCCTCTCATTCTTGGTGAAAGATACTGTTTTCTATGGGCACCTTTAAGCTAGGTTCACATCTAATACCGATGTGGCTCTCGGCAGGGGTCTGGTACGTCCCCCTTCACCATCTCAGGTCGGATTTCGACCCAAATTTTGGGCTTAATTCCGACCTGAAATGGACCAAAGGATGCACAGGACCCCTGTGCATATTTGCACCGGAGATGTGTGAACTGGCTCCATAGAGGGCCAGTCACATTCTCCTGCTATTGCGAATTGAATTCACACTAGTGTGAACCCAGCCTTAGTCTTTGAGCTCCTTAACCCCATGCAGACACAATTCATAGCATCTCTTCGTAAGATCAGGAATTCTGCTACTTTTTAAAGAATGTAAACCCCACATCTTTATCTTAAATTGTATATGAATCTTAACAATGAACTTCCTATTTGCTCCCTTTTGGTCTGTTAATATACAGTTGCAAGTGTTTTGTTAGATGTTCCATGAATGTAAAAAATTCCTTCTGCCAGACAGTAACTTTCTGTACACTACGCCCGCTGCATTGTTACCAGTTAGCATTGGTACAGAGTAACTCCCATGTTATGGAGGTAAAAAAAAATGGGGAGAGGTTGTGTTCTCCTAACACTCTTCCTGTCTCAGGGTGATAACATAGATACGGTACAGTGTGAGTGTTGTCAGGAAGTGTGTTACTGGCAGGATCACCAGATGAAAATAAAGAAAAAAAAGGAAAAAAAAAACAAGTAAACAAATTTAGCCACCATATGAAAGGAAGCGCAGGCTGCAATATATTATATTTTAATTCTTTGGTTTGGATAAACATTAAATATACTTTGTTCTAATGAGCTCTTGAAAGCCTTAAGGCCCGCACACACGATGCAACGGTCTTACAACAGCTTGTTGTACGATAATTCGACCGTTAGAACGCGCAATTACAACAGTCGGCGTTCAACAGTAGTTAGCTGAGCAGACTAGAAAACTTTTGTTGTACAACAAGCCGTTGTACGACTGTTGATCCAAGTGTACAGAGAAGTTGGTCCAACAAGTTGTACTGTGCAAAACACACATGCTGAGAAGTCAAAAACGCCCGGAAGTGTCCATTCGTGTAAACCTACGTTCCTAATTCACAAATCACATTCACCTGAACTTCCTCTTTAGACGCTTGTAACACGTCACTATATTTGGCTTTGTTGAACGTTTACTTGACTCATGTCAGTACGCTAGACACAACAGCCAATTTTGGGCAAAAGTTGAACGAGCGGTCGTACGACCATTGCACCATGTGTACAAGGCATTAGGGTCAGTTCACACAGGGGCGCTGATTTGGACGTGACTTCAACATGACTTCAGCGCGGCTTTAGCGCGATTTTGGGGGACTTACAACGCAACTTAAAGTGACCTCCATGCCAGGCGACTTTGCCTGTGGCCAATCAGAGAAGGGAGGGAGGGGGTTGCCTGGGTAATTTGTGGGGAGTAACTGGGTAAATTCTTTTTATCTTGTAAAGTTGCTTCAATATAGATGGGGAGTCGATTTGGAGGCAACTTCCATTGAATTCTATGGGCACAAGTTGGACAGAAGTCGCCTTGAAGTAGTCCAGGAACCTTTTTTCAAGTCGGAGCGACTTCAGTAGTGTACATTAAGACGTCTCTTGTTCATCTCAATGGGATTGTCATGCAACTTGGGCCGACACAAGTCGAATCCCAAGTCGCTGTAGTGTGAACCCAGCCTTACTCAAATTAAGTTACTGGTTTCTTTTATGTTGACATGTATTAGAGTGCTTGGTCATAACACCAGCCATGGCAAAATTACAGAATATAGGTTGCCATTGCTGGCCTTCTTCTAAAAGTCCTACTTGCTTGGCCATGACTGTCTTCAGTTCTCCTGAGTCACAGTTGTGGAAGAAGCACTGGGTAGAAATGCTGATAAATGTTAGAATTCCTTATCTCTTGTTTCAGGTCAACGATTCAAAGTATTGAAGCCAAAATGCCAAGCAACTAGTATTTTCAGTAGAGGCCAGCAATCATAGTTTATTCCACTATTCTTAAAGGGCTTGAATACTGTAATGTATGAATGTTGGTTTTTATTTTGCTCTTATATTTTGGTTTCCAAGAAATAGATGTGGTATGTGTGGTGTACATTTATCATGGGATTTCATGCTGGGTAAGCAGCGGGTATAACAACCATTTGTGTGTGGTCAACATGAGAGCAGTGCAGTATGCTACAGGGCAGGATGGCTGTATAGCGGGGAGGATGCCATGTACAGAGCAGCAGTACAAGGGACAAAATGGAGGGCAGAGCAGCATTAACAAAGCAACTAAAAAGGAAAAAGTTGTAAAAAACAGAAATGTGTGCAGTATTCATAACCTGCTGGGTCACAGAGGAAATGCAGCGAAACAAGGTCTTATCACGTGTTCTATCCTGTCTAACAGCGTACTATTTTTGGAATTCTTTTTCAAGTATATTTTGAACTTTTGCCCCTGCTATACTGTATTGACAAGTAAGAACGTAAGCAAGAAAAGAACCCAGCAGACTTGATTTAGATAAATTATAAATTTCCATTCAGTATTTGTTTTATAGGTTCTTTTAAAAAATAGCAATTTAAACATGCAAATGCTTCATTAGAGAAGGCCAGTATGAATACCAGTACTTCAAGAATTTGAGATTATTCTGATGGACATTTATACTGCATCCAACGCTGTATCTTGGCCTAGGACGACAAGGCCCAGGCCTAGGGCGGCACTTTGCGCGAAAAGAGTCCCCGCCGGCTTGCACTACACTTAGTGTAGCGCCAGTCCTATGGGGCAGATTGGCCCGGGAGGCAAAACGGTCTAGTACCCCCATAAAGTGGCTTGGCAGGGCCTCCATCAGGAGAGGCAGCCCATACATATGTAGGGGACCCGAGTATCCCGAGGGGCCCAGGCGGCGGACCCCAACTAATGAGTTGTTGTGCTGCCCCATAGCCAAACAGGAAGTGTGAGGAAATCTCTGCAAATAAGGGGAATCCATTGCCCCCCCTCCCCCCCAAAACCAGTGTCCCCACTGGAAAATTTCAAGGCGGTTCAGGAAACAGGAAGGGGTGCCTCATATTTAAATTAGAGGGGTGCACGAGTTTAGTCAGGCCCAGGGCAGCACAAAACCTAAATACACTGCTGACTGCATCACCCCCTATGGTTCACATAGTATGTTCATGTTAATGACTCAGTGTTATATTACAGTAATGATGGTTCCAATGGGCATTGCCCTATTGCTGAGTAGGTCCTTTATGCACTGTAGTTCTCCATGCCATTAATCTACACAAATATAACATTAATGTAAAGCATGAGAAGGCAAATGTTCAAGCTTATAAGATGTCTCCTCTGTACACTATAATCCTGCCAGGGTGGATAAATATCAATGATTTGTTTTTAAAAATCAAAAAAGAATCAGATTGCCTTGATTTAAAGTGGTTGCCAACCCTTGATAAAAATAAGGCTTACCTGTTCCCTGCATATCTCCTAAACATGCACGGTTTAGGAGATATACAGTGTACTGTGATGTGCCCATGCCATCGGGTACATGCGCAGTGAAGAAACGGCCTCCGTGACGATTCTTCACTGAGATCGCGCCACGATTGGCGGCTCCCACACGCATGCGCGGGAGTGACGTCACGTGACTCCGGCCAGTCACAGAGCCGGAGTCCGCGGCCCCGGAAGGAAGAGGGGCAGAAGCTGGACGCGGCCTGGAGCGGAGACATCACAGGCTTCCACTGCAGGTAAGTGCCACATAATGGGCTAATATTCGATGCATACTAGCCCATTATGCTTTTACATTGCAGGGTAATAAAGAGGAAGTAAAACCCATCAGGGTTTACTTCCTCTTTAACCGGTTCCCGACCGGCTCGCGTACATTTACTGCTGCACTGTGGCAGCATAGCGTGAATCAATGTCTATAAACGGCAGCTCACGCATGCGCAGCTAGCGGGTGGGAGTGTGCCATCGGCGGCGCTCTCTCATGCCCGCCCCACTCTACAAGGGTGCGCCTGTGGCTCGGGCTGACCCGATGTCCGACGGCGAGCCACAATGACCTGGCAGAGAGAAAGAACGGTTAACCGCCGATGACACAAACAAATTTGCTTGATTCCCCCATCAACACAGACATTGTTGAAGCAGGAATCCCTCCTGCTGAGCCATTGCCTTCTCCCGGTCAGGGGAGGGGAGGCCATCCCCACCGGGAGAAGACAGTGATGATTGCTAGCGGCTATAACAACTGCTAGCGATAATCGCAGGTGAAACCCGGCATCCTGGTTGTACCGAAGTTGATCGATTGATCCACTTGGTACATTCAGCCTGCCCATACATGGTTTATATCTCAGCCGTTTCCTCCTGAGCCGGCCAAGATTCGAACTGTGTATGGCCGCACTTAAGCCTAGTACACAAGGGTCGATTGTCGGCTGGCATCAGCTGGTTCAATAGAAACTGGTTGACATTCGGCCCATGTGTACGGCAGCCAGTCCGACAGAAGCCAGCCGTTCAAAGGCTCATGACCGAAAAAGGCTTTAGCGCGCTGACCGGAGTGTTCTGGCGGGGGGCCATCCTCCTGTCAGAACACAATAGCACAGCAGTGCGGAGTGAAACGTGTTGGAGTCGAGGCTGAGGTTGCCACTCTGTACACCTCTCTAGGATATCTTGGATATGCCACTTCCAGGGATTACCCCTTTCTTCTTTGCACTGCAGAGAAAGGGACTGGGGAATCTCTGTCTTCAGTCCCTTCCCCTGCCTCAAAGGGAAATGTCAGAGGTCTGTTAAAACCCTTGATATCTCACCAAAGCCACCCCCTAACAGGGCTGATAAAAAATAAAAAAATAAAGAGTTGTAATAAACAAATATTTAAAAGGTTAAACTGTAAAAAAAAAAAAAAACGACTGACACAGTCCACGCGTCATCAGTGCTGTATATTAGTGCTACTGTCACATGACATTAACATTTGTTACATGCTGTAACAAAGAAATTTCCCCACTGTGGGACGAATAAAGGTTTATCTTATCTTATCTTATTAAAAAAAAGTATCAGTGATCGGTTTCGGCGAGTGATATTGGTGCAACCCTAGTATATAACAATAAACGGAGAAAAAAGACCCAGAGGGTCGTACTAAGTAAAGGAGACAAAATAGAGGAGAAAAGAAAGAGGCAAAAGAAGGGAAGAGAGAAAAAAAATGGGGGGATGCAGTCGTACCTCCAAACTTTCAGGATCAGGAGGCCCACCAGAACAATCCCTAGATGGGGGGATTTAATTCAACAGAGTTTTGTACTCCTCAGAGTAGACATATGTGCCAGTAGAACCATTTTTAAAGGGAATTTTTCCCGGAGGCCTTTCTACGTGGCCATCAAGTCGTCAGATTCTGCGTTTAAACGAAAAAAAAAAAAAAAACCCTGACATTCTTTTATAACTGACATTTACTGCTGATTGACTGTCAATGTGACATAAGTCACTTTTGCAGCAGCTTAGTTTATATTTGTGTCTTGACTAAGCTGAACCAATGAATGCTTTTTCCTCCTTCAGTAGTAATTGGGGGATAACTAGAAGTGAAAGAGTTGTCGGCTCTTCCTAATAGATCAAGTTTAAACATGATCAAGTGTCGCAGACTGCATTGAGTCATGGGAGTTGAACTTATTTTCCTGGTTTAGATCTACGAAGTTGTGATATGCTGAAGATTAGGAGTGGCTACATGCATTAAGGAAACATAAGATGTCTCACAGTTTCCATGCAGAAAGGATTGCCATGTTTTTAAATGTATAAAAAAAAGATGTGGCCATTTTAAAGCTACGCTTCAGGAATTCAGCTATTAAGGATTACTAGGGGTTAAGTCCAATAGGGTGCATGCCACCTTGTAGATTTATCTCTTTAATTTATAGTTGATATTTTTACTGAGCGCTGGGAGCATAGCTATCTCTGAACTTCTGGCGTTCTAATGCTGGATCTTCTGATCTCAGCTGCAGCAGCTGCAGAGTCGCATGCAGCTGCTATGCCCACCTCTCATCTCCCCTCTGTCCAATCAGAGAATGCCTTGGATAATGTGTACCAATTCACAGAATACAAAGCCTTCTGTGAATGAACAACAGTAGGGAGGGGTGGGCAGAGAAGACGGGGATGATTTCTAAAGGCAAGTAGACTGCGTACTTTGCAAGTGCAGTTGCTTAATGAATGTTGGGATTGCTGCTGATTTCCATCATCCAATCATGTGCAAGCAAAAATGCTGTTTTTTTCTATTTTCCTTGCATCTGATTGGGTTTTCTTTATAAAGTGAAGCTTCACCATATTCACTAATCTCTGGGGAAAATAAGTGCACCTGCACTTAAAAAGTGCACAGTCTGGGTCTGTTGGCACCACTTTATGGAAACAGCAGAATATGCAGAACACATAGGTCGCCTGTAGGTTTCTTAGTATGGTAATGTACGAACAACAGAGGGGGAGGTGGCCCACCCTTTTTCTGTTCCCATTACTCTTCCTACCATTCTACTGTACTTGCACCACCCCGCCCTACCCTACCCTACCCATTTAATTTCTCTTCGTTTCTTAGCTCTCAAAACCATTTAATATTATACTGCCTCACTAACACCTTGGTAAAGTGTCTACTTTGAAGGTAGTGGGTAAACAGATTAAGATTAATGTATTCATCTGCCTATCTCCATCCTTATAACATTAGATATTATAGGCTCCTACAACATCATTCAAACTCTGCTTAAGCCCTCCCAGTTTCTCTATAGGATATGGTATTCTGATTAGAGCTAAGTTAAGAAAATGCATCATACTAAATCTGAAATTCTTAGGAATAACTCACTTAAATCTGTCCAAACAAGAGTCTAGTAGACATCAAGGGTATGATAAAGAAATAATATAATATACATAATATAATATTAAATACTAAAGTACAAAGTTTGAAATAGTATGGGAACTACAGATGATCTGAGAACAAACCTGTCTAAATTCACTCAATAAGGATTCTTAAAGTCTAAATCATACTACGTAAAAGAATTGAATCGAGATTAGTCTTATGGTATAGGATATCTCTTTGACCCTCCCGAATTCGTCTCAAACTTACTACAACATCCTCGGATATTATAGATTACAATATTCCTACCTCTATCCGTCTACTTATGTAATTAGAATTAGACAAATGGGTGATGGAAGTTTCATCTGTGAAATGGTTCCACAATCACTCCGTCATATTATAATTTACCAAAACTCTCGATTCTTTGCTTCTCTTTAATTTACCCATCCCATCCCATCCCGCCCCACCACGTTCATGTCATCTTACCATCCTTCTCATTACCCT